>JAWZYT010005460.1:0-17500 GCA_034508575.1 Petrolisthes manimaculis
CACTTATCCATCCACCCACTCTCTCACACACTCACTCACTCACTCACTCACTCACACACACACTCACTCGCACACTCACTCTCTCACACACCCACACACTCACTCACACACTCACTCACTCACCCCACCCCCCCTACACACACACACACAAACACCCACCCACACACCCGGGCCAGGTTAATTTCCACTGTTTATTCATTCAAGCAACAAATATTTGAAGATGAGGTAAAAAGCGAGGAGTTACACATTGTTTAATTATGTTATTATATCATACTGAATTTAAAGGTCATGTTAGCTAATTACATCTAACTATAACACATCAATGGTAGCGAAAGGTAATTACTGTATAGGTATTAAAAGTAGTCGTATATAGAAGTAATCCTAAATAAAAGTAATCGTATGTAGAAGTAATTGTATGTAGAAAGTAATCATACATAGAAGTAATCATATATAGGAGTAATCATATATAGGAGTAATCATACATAGAAGTAATCCTACATAGAAGTAATCATACATAGAAAGTAATCCTACATAGAAGTAATCATATATAGGAGTAATCATGTGCACTAAAGCGATCATTTTTATATATTGCAATGATTAATTTTTATAAAACACTGGGATCATTTCGTTATTGCACGGTTGATAATTTCTTAATGGAACGGTGATAGTTTCTAAATATAACATAAAATAATAATAAAAACCCTTTTGTTATAGGTACAGTGTAGTATTATTTTTTTTATTATTATTATTATTATTATTTTTTTATTTTTTTTTGTTCGTTTTATTTTCCTTTGTGAACAACGCGAGCAATATCGATATCATTCAGGCTATATCGTTAATATTTATTGCCAATCTGCACACACACACACACACACACACACACACACACACACACACACACACACACACACACACACACACACACACACGTACACACACATACATATTTATATACATACATACAGAAACACACACACTAGGACACATACACACTAGGACATAAATATAGAAGTACACGTTTATATGTCAAAAGTGGTGTAACAGGTCAACTCAACAACCCAACAACCCAACTCAACTCAACCCAACTCAACCCAACTCAACCCAACTCAACTCAACCCAACTCAACTCAACCCAACTCAACTCAACTCAACTCAACTCAACCCAACCCAACCCAACCCAACCCAACTCAACTCAACCCAACAACTCAACCCAACTCAACACTCATCACCAATACCTCCCAAACTCACCACCACCACCACCACCTCTATACGTAGCGCTCCCTGTCCTTCATCTCCTTATCTCTCCACCCCCGTCGTCCCCCTTCCTTCCCAAGAGAGAGAGAGGTAAGAGACAGGCAGGTTAGGGGGCCAAGTTTATGTCTCTCTCGTGAATCTCCTCTCAATCTGTCGACGGTGCCAGGGATGTGACGGCCCCGGTAATCAGACTCATCCTCTCAGCCCTCGTAAAGCACAACTAAGGGAAGGGGGGGGAGAGGGAAGGAGGGGGAGAGGGAGGGGGGAGAGGGGAGGGGGGAGAGGGGAGGGGGGAGAGGGGAGGGGGGAGAGGGAAGGGGGGACAGGGAAGGGGAAGAGGGAAGGGGGGACAGGGAAGGAGGCGAGGGAAGGGGGGAGAGAGAGGGAGGCAAGGGTCTAACGCTATAGGTGAAGGAAGGGAAAGTCATCAAATCTACATCCTCCTCGTTCTTCACACCTTGTTACCTACCTACCATCTTGAATGCCACTTTGAGACTGACGAGGAGGAGAATTCACTTTATTTTCTTATTTATATATTTATTCTATTTAATTATTTATATATTTTTGGCATGTAGTAAAGGTGTGCATGTGAGATTGTGGTAAATTAGGGTACAGTGTGATGCTTGATTAAGTTATGAGTGGCTAATGTTTAATGATAGTAGTCAACAGAGGAAGAGTGAGTGTGAAGGAGAGATAATGTGTGTGTGTGTGTGTGATTGTGTGTGTATGTGATAGTGTGTGTGATTGTGTGTGTGATTGTGTGTGTGATTGTGTGTGATTGTTTGTGTGTGATTGTGTGTGTGTGTGTATGGGATGAAGATACAGGGAGGAGAGAAATGAAGGAGACAGACACAGGTATAAATAAATACCTGTAATACCAAGTGTTCACAGGGACACATACATACATACATACATGCATTTCACCCCCTACCCTAACCTTTGCCTGCCTGCGTCTATACAAGTGCTCCTCCTCACCACTACCACCACTCCATGCACGCACCCTATATAGAGGCATATCAATAACACACCAACACACACTCTATCCTGGTCACCACTATACCCTTACCTCCACCTATGAATTTATAACCATCACCCACCACCTATATTCGGGATCTGAACACTCACTCTTACTCTCTCTCACTCTCTTTCACTCTCTCTCTCTCTCACTCTCTCTTTCTCTCCACCGCCCTTTTCCAAATCTCGTTCCCCCCCTCCCCCCCCCCCCCCCCCCCCTCTCTCTCTCTCTCTCTCTCTCTCTCTCTCTCTCTCTCTCTCTCTCTCTCTCTCTCTCTCTCTCTCTCTCTCTCTCTCTCTCCATCCAATCCCATTCCAGCTCCGAGCCCATTCCCACTCCTCGATGCTCTCCCAACTATCTTCATTTCTCATCCCCCTTCATCTTGCTGTCCTGACCCTCACTCCTATCTCAGTTTCCATTTCATTATTATATTTTTCCTCGTCGCACTCAAGTTCTCAGTTTCTTCTCTCTTCCTCCAGTTCTCGTATCGTTTTCATATTTTCCTCTTACATATACTCCCACATCTGCCTGCCTCCCTCCTCTCGTTTCATCACTATTTATATCACTCGTATTGTTAGTGTTCTCCTTCCCTTATGTCTCTCTTCCCTACCTCTCCTCATCTCAAACTCCTTCCCTCACCTCCTTCCTTCTCTTATGTCTCTCTTCTCTACCTCTCCTCATCTCAAACTCATTCCCACACTTCATTATTTCTCACCTTCCTCATCATTCACCACCACATACTATCCACTACACCTACCTTCACTACACTTCACCATCTCCAATCACTTCACTATCCTTTCTCCCATCATCATCATCACCACCATCACCACCACCACCACTTTCTCTGTCATCACGCATTTTCCTCCCCCTTCTCCTCCTCACCACCACTACCTTCTGTCATCACGCCTTCTCCTCCCCCTTCTCCTCCTCACCACCACCACCACCACCTTCTCCTGTCATCACGCCTTCTCCTCCCTCTCCTCCTCACCACCACCACCCACCAGCCTTCTTCACCTCATCCAATCTAACTTGAGACCCTCGCACCTCACACGGGCTCACTTCTTTCCCCCATCACCGTCAACGTAAACCATCCCGCCAGACTCTTCACTACATCCCGCCAGACGTCTCACTGCAACTACAATCTCGACGGCAATGCTTTTTTCCTCTGGTTTGGGCAACATATGAGATAAATGTTCCGTGTCAGCTAATGTATCTAACCACTCAATATGTTATGGTTTCTAACATGAGGGTTAAGGGGAGAGTATATTTTTAGTACATTGGAGTGCCTTGATTCCACCAAAATATGCCAGGAAACAGAACCAGATGGACAAACAATAATAAAGGCGTCTTGTTGCATGGAATAGTTTGGAAGAATCAGTTGCTCCAGATTTGCCAACACTGTACTTTCCCTCTCAATACAATGCTACACCTCCAACCAATAACACGCTATTTTAAAGCTCAGAAATACCGGTTTAGAGGACAATACTGACCTTTACAACCAAGGCCAAGAGATCTATATAAAAAAAAACTTATCTACAACCATAGTAATAATTTCAACCATGCCATTTTTTCATTCCTTCGAGCATATCAGTCTTTCCATTTTAGGACCCTGTATGTATGTGATCGTGTATGGATATATAATGAAGGCTTCTGATTCCTCCTGACTATGCCACGAAACACGTCGCTCCCTTCCATACTGGTGGTGTTTCGTGGCAATATTCGAAGGATTCATTTACCTCCAATTTTCTTTACTACATGTCAGGGTCCCTTAATTGAGTTTTAGGCATTAACCCCAAAAAAAAAAAAAAAAAAAAAAAAAAAAAAATCATCCAGATCTCGACCATTTTTTTATTTTTTTTGCTCTGACTCTTTCCAAATGAGCATCTTTTTCCTTTCCTAACAATACCTTGGTTGCAAATAAATAAAAATTAAAAATAAAATTGCGTTGTGAATATGTCGTAAAAAGTCAGACGTGGTGTATGTAAATGTGTTCCAGTTGAAGCCCCTGCTGCTGCCCCCTATACCCCTTCCTTCCTTCCTTCCTTCCTTCCTTCCTTCAGTCAGTCAGTCAGTCAGTCAGTCAGTCAGTCAGTCAGTCAGTCAGTCAGTCAGTCTGTACACAATAAGGCAAGTGCTGTATGCCACAATCACAAGATAATACACAGGTAAACAGACTGCCTGCCTAAGACCCTGTACACAAGATAAGCAGAGGGCAGATATTGGTAATAAACAGTGTGAGTCACAGTGGTACTCATGTGAGAGTAGGGAGAGAGTAGAAAGGAGAGTAGGGAGAGAGTAGAAAGGAGAGTAGGGAAAGAGAGTAAGACTCCGACATAACCAAGGAATGGTCACAAGGAGATATGCCTAATCCACAGATAATATAAACTGATTAATGTAGCAGACTAGGTAGGACTAAGAACACGAGGACTATACCTCATGACCACATGACAACCAGACACGTAACTTTCCTACCACATGACCCACGTGGCATCCGGCCACGTAAGCATGACAACACACAGTAATAATTGTATCCAAAGACAACTGACAACTCCAGTGAAATTGTATATAAACTGAGGATGTACAGTTACATTTTAGGATAACTTAAACTGTCTCCCAGGGCTATAGGCTTGTCTCCACAGAGAGAGACTATATACATATAAGACCAGGCACATCAGTATCATTCCCTGTGTAGATATAAGTGTATATAAATAAATGTATTAAGCCTTGAATAAGAAACTTGTGAAATCAATTACCTAAGAACACCACTCCGCCGAACTCGCTACCAACAACTAACAACCAACAACCAACAACTCACTACAACAACAATGTACTGTACCAGATTCTTTGAAGAGACTAGAATCAGGACTGGTACATTTTGGTGACAGCGGTGTTTTTGTGCAACATACAAGATTGCAAAAAGGTAGACTTCACGGGAGACAGTGAATAACATAGTTCAAGACAAGTTGAAGATTTTATTTGTAAATTCTCTCAAATAATTTCTTCAGTGGGAATAATCTTACAACCTCTAACGACAAAGATAAACCACAAATTCATCACCTACAAGACACCTACTTCAACATAACTGCAACTAGACCTACAACGGGACCTCATCTACTTCACAACAATCAATCATCACTACCCCAGGCGTCCCTGTACGTAAATTCTCTCGTAAGGACAACGCCATCCCTTCATCACTACCCATGAGCGTCCCTGGAACGTAAGGACGTCATCACTTCATCACTACCCATGAGCGTCCCTGGAACGTAAGGACGTCATCACTTCATCACTACCCATGAGCGTCCCTGGAACGTAGGACAACGTCATCACTTCATCATCTCCATTCTCCAAGCTGACACCTTGTTACGTAAATTCTCTCGTAAAAGGCAAGTCAACATTCATCATCTTCACTCCAAGAACGACTACTAGTGTGTTAGTGTGCGAGCTACTCATCACCACGACTGGCCAGACACCCCACCTAGACGTCAACTCGTCGTCATCATCATCGTTGCAACTAAAGTACTAAAAGTAGGTACACATTACATGTACATTACATTATTTTTCACTTGTCTACGAACATGTTAGGATAAAATTAGGTTTCCTCATTAAAGCCCAGAAAAAAAGAAAAGAAGTGCCAAATTAAAACAAAGTAAAGAATTCTTCCCCATTAATCTAAAGGTATCGCAATAACTTCGAATATCCCTGATAATGATTCATTACCCTCTGAGCTAGATTCCCCTGCCTCCCTAAAAAGTCTCGTTGTGGTGCCAACACATACGAGTACATTTTCTTCTTCTCCAACCATAACCCCATTAAAAACTCAATCTGTCTATTATATCATCCTGTATTATCACTAACAATGACTACTCCTCTACAATCTCCTATCGTCTCTGCTCATCATCTAACAAATACTGATTCCACTGTCTCTTCTATGCTAACAATGAAACTCTTACCTACCACCATTTCTCATGTAAAGCATTTTAAGGGAGATAATCCAAGATATGGGATTCATCTCTTCTTGCGTCATTTGGAGAAGATATTTTGCAAAGCGAATGTAGAGCAGGACGAACATAAAATAGCATTGGTAAGAGAGTATATTGCACAGGTTAGTCCAGCCAGTTCTAGGTTAAACACAAGTGCTTTTTCTAATCCAAAGAATTTAACGTCATATGCCACATTTAGACAGTTACTTATTGATGTTTTGGGGGATGGTAAAGTACAAAAATCGTTCTCAAGGGTTCAAAGAATGATTAAAAGAAAGGCAAACAAAATAAATACAAGGGAACTAGCAAAAGCACTTGCATCAGCAGGATCGCTAGAATTATATTCAAAGAAATCTCGCATCATACATCATGTATTACATATTACTCACTCCAGGGATAAGAAGAATTATAATTTTGATACCATAACTCAAGGGGAATCACACAGACAACGTTGCAAACATTGTAACGAAGATAAGCATAAGACCAGTGAATCTGATAGTAATAAATATACAGGAAATTATCAAGGGAAATCAAAGCATAAATACTGTCATTCACATGAGTCAAATTCGTATTCCTTAAATGAACACATGATCCTTAACAAAAGGAAACAAAGCTTGCACAATCGAAACATGATGTATGAAACGAGACCACCACGATATTAAAGTGGCATCAATAATCACATAAGTAAATAAATACTGCCCTGTCGTCGTAAATACCTATAATATAATAATAATCCCTGTCTAAGTATCACATACTAATATTTCATTAATGATAGACACAGGAACCGCAGTTTCCTTGTTATCGGATAATTCCTTTAACAAATTGTGCAACTTAGATCCCCAGCGGGTTTTATAAACTAAGATTGAACAGGTGATATAAAATTGTCACATATGACAAATAATAAATGAACAGGTATTAGGGACACTAAACCCTTCCTGTACGGTTAGACAAAAACTAACCAAATACACATAATAATATGCACTAAACATAAAATAATACATTTTAGGTATTAATGTATTTTAATACAGGATTGTCCAGGCCAAAATATAAGTCCATATATATGTATTGAAAAAACAAAACAAAAAAAACGGGAACTATTCCATTATCATAAAGGCCTACTGCAGATAATACTATATTACCACTAAATTTCGTCCATGAATCGAAGGTAGAGCTTCCATCTCATGTTACAACCACATATTAGTGTTCTATCCTTAGTAGAGTCTGGGAAAATAACCTGGGAATGTATCTACTTTCACTAATGTAAAGGATAATAATATTGCTACTATCTATATCTTTAAGAAATCAACTACCAATAATCAGGTAAAGAAAATGACATATTTATATGATCGGTACAAGATGGAAGTTAGACTAAATACCACAAGAAATATATCAATTTTAACCGAAGAGTTAAAAGATAATCATATAAGGGAGAAACTTAGAAAATTGGTCAGGAAACGATATTTTCTAATTTATCGTGATAATTTTATTAATATACTAGCCACATATCAAAATGCGATTGCCCTACCTGGTAACATTTTTAGGAATAACCTATTTATAAATAAGCATATAGGCGACCATACCTTATACTAGACACAAAGTTATAAGTGATAAATGAAATGTTGCATGAAAGTATTATTAAGATTTTAACTCCCCCTTTTAACAGTCAAATGTTTTTGGTTTCAAAAATGATGGTGAATTTAAGCCAGTACTTCTTTATAGAGATATAATGCTACAAGTAAATATAAATATCCCCTCCCTCCTTTAAGGATGTTTTCGCTAACATTGCTCAAACAAAACATATTAAAATTGGTCAGTGGACACTGGCAAGTAGCATTATATAATAATACATTTAATACGTCCCATGGTTATTATGAATACATTCGTAGACCATTTGGGTTACGTAATGCTCAATCAACATTTAAGCATATGCTAAATTTTCGTGTTAGTGTTATTAATAACGTAGTCATCGCTTACCCAGACAATTTGATTATTTTTCTAATAAGGTACAATCACAATATTTAACAATAAGGAAGGTTAAATAGACATTGAATTAGGTAGGCCTCAAACTTTAAATATATATGTTTCATTATATTACCAGGATATTATAATGATAGGTTATACATTAACCACCACTGGGCTCCATACACAAGCATAAAATACGAACAATGAAAGTAAACTAACGTAAAATCACTCTTGAGTTTATGTTCGTATATAGAGAATCATTATAAAGACATTTTTCCCATTTAACAAACGCACTAAATAATCTCCTCAGGAGAGTGACAGATGTGTATGGAAGTCAGAAAAGTTAATAAAGGTTAATTAATGTCAGCTCCAATTCATGCATTTCCATCCTATTCATTACCTTAATAATAATAATATCACGTGTACAGATGCTTCTTCAGTAGACTTAGGCACTGTACTTATGTAAGATATAGCTAAGTTCTACGTCGGGTATCTACTTATGCATAACGAATATTTAATGCACAGCAAACTCGTTACTCTGTACCGAACCAGGAACAATTAACAAATAATGTTAGGGGCAATTCGTACTTTTAGAAAATCGTATTAGGCTATCCTTTACAAATACTCGTGAATCACTAATATATTCTTGGCTTAGTATAATCTCAAACCTTAGCGTGAAAAGTAGCCAGATATTATCGAACCATTAAGGAATTTCTCCCACATATTGATATTAACTACCTTCCAGGATGATTATAGATAAAAAATAACAAATCCCTTAAACAATCATCTTGTCATTTACTTCAGAAGTCACTCATGGACGTGGTAAACATGCATAAACATTAGCAATTCCTATGCTAAAATATACTAAGACATTATTTAACTCTGAGGATGAAACTAATGGACGAGAAGTACAGTCACTTAAATAATTTTCCCTTTATGATAAGATTTTTACAAAAAAAAAAAAAAAAAAAACTTAGTAAAAGTGACTTATAAACCAATGAAAGTGATACATTAAATAATACTTCCCTCAGTGTTAATTACCCTTTTATCAAAATGCAACAGGACATCCTGGGAGAGAATATCAAAACAATCTCCATATAATATACTATTAACATAAACTATGGGCAGATGAAAAAAACAAAACATATACAGTATATCGCTCAGTGCGAAACATGCAATGCTCCATGACAGGAATATAATCCTGGACGAATCAGGAGACATAATAGGAATAATTCTACTTTCCTTACCAATTACAAATCAGGGCATAAATAAACTATTACCTATGGTTAACCATTTTTCTAAATATTTAGTGGCGGCACCACTACATGATAAAAACCGCAAATAATACGTGCACATATATCTAATCCCAAATTATTTTATGCCTATATACATGTCCCAATATTATAAAGATATCTAATTTCTACTAATTTGAAGCAAACGTTTGTATAACCATATCTCCCAGCAGCTAATGGTTAATAATACGGCAAAACCGTAAAATACTACAAGTACTTGGTGGCACAGAAACAATGGAAATCCCTCCACATGGAAAGACTGCATCAAAAAAAATGACAGTCTATGAATACTACAAAACATGGAAATAAAAGGAAAAACTCCTAATCAAATACTATATGGCGTACAAGAAACGTCTTTCATATAATTATATGAGATAACAATTGCCACACAGAAGCCAGGCTACAACAAGGACAACTTCGCTGAACAACAGTGAGTTGCAGTTCAACAATTTCATCATGATGTACAAGCAATTTTCGGGCTTGCAAGGAAATAATGCGTAATCGCCTACACAAGCAATTTTCGGGCTTGCAAGGAAATAATGCGTAATCGCCTACACAAGCAATTTTCGGGCTTGCAAGGAAATAATGCGTAATCGCCTACACAAGCAATTTTCGGGCTTGCAAGGAAATAATGCGTAATCGCCTACACAAGCAATTTTCGGGCTTGCAAGGAAATAATGCGTAATCGCCTACACAAGCAATTTTCGGGCTTGCAAGAAAAAAAATGCGTAATCGCCTACACAAGCAATTTACGGGCTTGCAGGAACAAAATGCGTAATCGCCTACACAAGCAATTTACTGGCTTGCAGGAATAAAATGCGTAATCGCCGGTCTAATAAAGCAAATAATTCAAATGTTCACTCCAGGTGATACATAAAATAATACGGGTACCCGATCGAAGTTTAAAACTTCACACAGTAATATCTTTAGTAGGTAATAAACTTATAATAAAGAATATTTTTACCTGGCGGATGATATTGTATATGTAAACAGGATAAAGAGATTGGTAAAGCACGCAAAACCATCCAAAATAAAACCAATCCATATCACTGAAACATAACAATTTCCTCTTCTTAGTAAATTTATCCCTACTATATACTATATAATGAAATAATCAATTACAAACATAAATCCGATCGGTTTACTATGAAATAAAATAATATTTCTTTTTACAGATGTGGCCCAAATCAACCTATATGGATAATAATTCTTGTCTCTACTCTCAACAGCTCCTGGCAGAACCAGACGAGGAACACAACGCAAGACAGATGACGTCTTCAATCCGAGAGCTCTCGTATACAATTTTATTAACAAGCAGATGAAAAGAAAAGAAAAATAAATAAACTAAGGGTGACAAATGATATAATCACTATTTCTTACTCTTTACAGATTTTATCCCAGTGAGCAGTGGCTACAGCTACAAGTATTTACTGATACACTAGTTTATTTGACAGGTATCACACAAATTGAATCCAGCGACTAAGGTAATATTGTTCGCTTATTATACAAAATATATAATGGCTTGAGCCATCACCACAGCCCAGAGCGTGGTTGGGAAAATTTTTACGTGTATTTGCGTGAACATTATTTGGTACTGCTTACATAGTGGTATACACATATATCCTATAAAATAAAGGATTATGAGACAAACTGTTGCATATCGTGGTAAGTGTAACAGGTAAAAAGCATTGCACAGATATTAAATACGAATTATAGAGCTTTACTTTACCAATAAAAGAAAATATTCACATATACTTAGTAGGCTTCTATTTATTTCTGCGAGAAGCAGGAAGCTGTATTACGAGTACAGAAACTTTGAAAGAAAGTACAACCATTTATTAGGAGAGTATTTACTGCGGGTAAGATAAGATTAACTCATACTTAATAACTATAATATGCAAAGGAAAAATCAGTGTGAAGTACTATCTTACCAAAATATCTTTCTTCCACCTATTTGAAATATTATTTAAAATCGTGCGTAGTATTTTAATACAAGATTATATACTCATTATTATTCCCATAGAAGGTAAAGTATTATTCATAAGCTACGCACTTCAAGAATTCCCAATGAAAATAGAAATAATCTTTTAATGTTCAAAATTCCTCCTAGAAGTATTATACTTAGTGATGATGTCATCAATGACACACACTCCTCAAGTACCATGTTGCATGTCTTCATTTATATGTTGGTCCTGCATAAATATTGGCAAGTATTCCTCCAAAGGATGCGAAATCTCCACATGCTTTAAAGCAATTCAGGCACTATATGCATGTAATTCATATCTATTACTAATCAAACCTCTCTTATATCATCAAAATTCTATTCCTACTATCTATACTTACCTACTGATAGACTATTAACAATATATTACCCTACTCACCCTACACATGGCATGGATTAATATACTGTAGAGAGGCAGACTCAGATAAAATCGATTCAAGGGAATCGTTACATTGGAAAATAAAATATATAATTGCTAGACAATATATCCCACTCTCTTCCACCTTTCAATATATTTCATTTAATATCGACTTGTTTAATATCTCCCTATTATCAGTTGTTTCAGAAAAAAGTGAAGCTGGGAAGTTATTCAAGGAAACTGGGAATCAAACATCCTGCTAGTATCAGTTGGTTACTCCATATATTGATGAAAATAAAACTTGGTACAAATAATTATTATCCCATGTCTTATCTTTCTGGCAGGTACTATAACATTTTTATATAGAAAAAGTCTACTGTCATATTTTGCATTGTATAAGAGAACTCTATCAATGTAGACTGAATTATCTTGTTATGGAAAATTAACATTGAGCTGTTATTGCACAGCCACAACATAGCAACAAGGCATCTTCATTAATGTGTGAATTTTTAGCATAGGTTAGCTTATACACATAACTACAAGCACCTAGCTCAACACATTAATTTTAAGATTATTTCTTTATGTATGTACCAGTGTATTTTATTCATGTATTGATGTTCATTTTAAGTATATGATGTGCCTATGGCTTTGATGTCAATTTTATATTATTATTGAGGTATTCACTGATAATATCTTAGTTATTGTGTACCCTACCTACATTGTATGTTTGTTTCCACAATCAAGGTAATCTGAGACAGATTACGGTAGCGGCCTCGAGCGATTGTACACAATAAGGCAAGTGCTGTATGCCACAATCACAAGATAATACACAGGTAAACAGACTGCCTGCCTAAGACCCTGTACACAAGATAAGCAGAGGGCAGATATTGGTAATAAACAGTGTGAGTCACAGTGGTACTCATGTGAGAGTAGGGAGAGAGTAGAAAGGAGAGTAGGGAGAGAGTAGAAAGGAGAGTAGGGAAAGAGAGTAAGACTCCGACATAACCAAGGAATGGTCACAAGGAGATATGCCTAATCCACAGATAATATAAACTGATTAATGTAGCAGACTAGGTAGGACTAAGAACACGAGGACTATACCTCATGACCACATGACAACCAGACACGTAACTTTCCTACCACATGACCCACGTGGCATCCGGCCACGTAAGCATGACAACACACAGTAATAATTGTATCCAAAGACAACTGACAACTCCAGTGAAATTGTATATAAACTGAGGATGTACAGTTACATTTTAGGATAACTTAAACTGTCTCCCAGGGCTATAGGCTTGTCTCCACAGAGAGAGACTATATACATATAAGACCAGGCACATCAGTATCATTCCCTGTGTAGATATAAGTGTATATAAATAAATGTATTAAGCCTTGAATAAGAAACTTGTGAAATCAATTACCTAAGAACACCACTCCGCCGAACTCGCTACCAACAACTAACAACCAACAACCAACAACTCACTACAACAACAATGTACTGTACCAGATTCTTTGAAGAGACTAGAATCAGGACTGGTACAAGTCAGTCAGTCAGTCAGTATTCCATCCATCCATCCATCTAGTCAGTCTAGTCAGTTTAGTCAGTCAGTCAGTCAGTCTGTCAGTCAGTCTGTCAGTCAGCATTCCAGCTAGCCATCCATCCATCCATCCATCCATCCATCCAGCCATCCAGTCAGTCAGCCAGCCAGCCAGCCAGCCAGTCAACCAGCCAGTCAGTCAGCCAGTCAGCCGTAACACTCTCTAGGGCTGTGGCCGCTACGTGACAGGACTCGGAAGGTCATAAATTTTGTCGGGACATGCGTGACCTGACCTGACCTGACTCCCCGGGACAAAGTCAGGTCAGGCAGGACAGGTCACTCACTCACACACACACACACATACACGTAAACATTCCGATATACACATACACAAACACACACATAATTATCCACACAAACACACACATAATTATACACACAAACACACACAAACACACACATAATTATACACACTCATACACACGTAATCATACCGATATGCACATACACAAACACACACATACATAAACACACACATAATTATATACACACACATATAAAATTATAACATGCACATTCCTATAAACAAACAAACACACACACACACGTACGTAACCTACATATACGTACATACCTATACACACATACACACACCATAAGACACCACAACAAATTAAAATCGATTATAATATAGGGCTACTACAGAAAGATACAAAAAGAGTGTAATTCCCACAAATGTAAACATGATAAATAATCCATAGACGAATATATTTATTTATTTATTTATTTATTTATTTATTTATTTATATATTTATTTGCTGTATTTCATTCAAATTATATATATATTTTCACTATATGGCTGCGCAAAGGTCAATAAACCGTATATTATTATTATTATTATTATTACTGTATAACAATAATAACAATATCTCAAACTGTTTATACCAGAGAAACATACATTTGCCTACATATATATATATTTTTGAAGCATTTAGATTTTACAGGATTAGTTTTTATCAGTGCACAAACAAATTCGAACACATATATTTATTCAATTAGGATACAACCAGGCTTACTATTATTATTACAACAATTGTTTGTTATCGGGAAATGTAGGCATAAACTGGGAATTCTTTACCTTTTTCATTTACACACACACACACACACGCACGCACGCACGCAAGCACGCACGCACATAAACTTTTTCACATACTATATTTTTCATGTTGTGTTTCTCTCTCTCTCTCACCTCTCTCTCTCTCTCTCTCTCTCTCTCTCTCTCTCTCTCTCTCTCTCTCTCTCTCTCTCTCTCTCTCTCTCTCTCTCTCTCTCTCTCTCTCTCTCTCTCTCTCTCTCTCTCTCTCTCTAACACTCTACCCAATAATATTACAGAATCAAATAGCCTGTATACCTTTAAGAAACAACTTAAAAAATACCTTTTAGAGGCCAATTCATAACTATCTTTAATTCTGATGTCACTGCATCCATATACCATGTAAATATGTATATACGTCATTATAATTATGTTACGTAATATAATATAAAAATCTGAATCTGAATCTCTCGTTCCTAACAAGTATTTTCTCGCCTCTACTTTAAATATCATTTCAATCGTGACTTATTTACTCTTTCTCACTGCCCACCTGTCGCTGATGCTCACACTCTCTACCACTCACTCTCTTTCACTCTCTCCCACGCCCCCTCTCTTTTTCTTTGGCATATACACTATCACTCCCACGCTCTCTCTCTCTCTCTCTCTCTCTCTCTCTCTCTCTCTCTCTCTCTCTCTCTCTCTCTCTCTCTCTCTCTATTTTTATTCAGTCAAGCCAAAAACCACACACAAAAATAACACATATTTTCTATTTATACACGTCTGCTTTCTTCCCTTTGCATAACATCCCTTGGAAAACTAGTTACACTCCCACAGAACCCGGAGAAAAATAAACAGTTCTGCAAAGTACATTATACATTTTTTTACATTTTTTTTTTTTTTTTTTTTAATTTCACAGGAATTAAGTTTAGTGTTGCGAGATCTATATATGCACACAAAATGCACACACACACATTCACACACACTTACTTTTGCACACACACGCATACTTTTGCACACACACACACACACACACACACACACACCACCTCAGCCCTCTTCCCTTCCCCTTAAAATACAATGTAATCTCTCTGTCTTTCTCTCTCTCTCTCTTTCCCTCTCTCTTCCCCCCCCCCCTCTCTCTCTCTCACACACACACATACAGCAAGGAACCCGAGGCCAAACTTTCCAACTCTTGCCTCCTTCATTATGCACCCAGCCACTCACCAAAACACGACCCACTCCCCCTTGTGTTGTGTGACGCAGAGGGAAAACTTCAAGCAGAATATAATACTGATGTAGAGAGCAGGAATATAATACGGAGAGAGAGAGAGAGAGAGAGAGAGAGAGAGAGAGAGAGAGAGAGAGAGAGAGAGAGAGAGAGAGAGAGAGAGAGAGAGAGAGAGAGAGAGAAACAGGAGCTCCATCAAGCATAAAGGGTAGTCACAGCTGCAGGCAAGATGAAGTGTCACTTGGGTTATCAGTCCCGGATGTTGTTATGTTGACATCAGTGTACCTCCTGGCTCATAGATAGATTGTTGGTTTTTTTCTATACCTCAACCTTATAGTTAGATTAATTCACTCACTCACTGATAGATAGATGGTTAGTTGGTTAGTTAGATTAATTCATTCACTCACTGATAGGTAGATGGTTAGTTGGTTAGTTAGATTAATTCATTCACTGGCTGATAGATAGATGGTTAGTTTGTTAGTTAGATTAATTCACTGACTGACTGACTGACTGACTGACTGACTGACTGACTGGTTGGCATAAAACGATGGAATTCTATAATTATGGTAATACAAAAAGGCATAACAGGAATATACAAGAATACAATAATATACTGTAGTTTCCAATTCACACACACACAAAAAAAAAAATACAGTTTTTTTTATAAGTTTTAATTTTGAATCTTGGATGCCACCTGATTCTTCCAAACTGTGACACAAAACAGATCCCCTATTTGTATAGTGAGGTGATTTTTTTGTTTCTTTGCAGAGTTTGGAGGAATTACAGAACACACTTGAACTCAATTTGCCTCGAATGAGACAGCAGTTCTTCAATAAAAAAAATAAAAACATATATATATATATAAACAAAAACTAACTAACAAGTAATTTAACCCTGTTGACAATAAGCTTAGGTCGATTCTAATAATAATAATTAAAAAAATAATAATACTATATAATTAAAATATCCTACACGGACATCCTAACTACACTATCCTCTCTAATCCTGAGGGCACGGATCTCCTGGGTGGGTGTTTGCTGTGATTGGCTGAGTATGCTAACGTCGTGGCCAATGAGGGGACGGTGAGGCTGCGACGACGTGTGGTGTAGTAGTCATGGTGACGAGGGGACAGACAAGGCAGGGGACAGGCAAGGCAGGCAGGACAGTCGATAGGAACACTGACTGGTGGATAGGATACTGGAAGGGGAGGATGCTGGCGATGCTGCTTTATTCCTTGTGTTGTGTTGTGTTGTGTTGTGTTGTGTTGTGTTGTGTTGTGTGTAGTGTTGTGTTTTGTTGTGTGTGTGTGTTGTTGTGCTGTGTAGTGTTGTGTTTTGTTGTGTGTGTGTGTTGTTGTGCTGTGTAGTGTTGTGTTTTGTTGTGTGTGTGCGTGTTGTTCTTATGTGTTGTGTTGTGTTGTGTTGTGTAGACCCTACGTTACGATGGTTTTTGCTATACATTTATACGTACATTTTACCATTCATACATACACCCCAAAATACACCCATACACATACTCAACCACCCATACACACACACTCAACTACCCATACATACACCCCCCCAACACAACCATACACACACTCAACCACCCTACATACCCACACATACATAATAACAATACAACCACACCTACTTAAACCCAACCAACCAAATATTCTTACGTACAACTAACCATCCACCTTTACTGTTTGTGCCTGACCTCACCTCTCACATGTGACTGAATGAAACTGGGCATCAGATAGGTTGGTTTGTCACTCTCCCTCCTGTCTGTCTCTCT
>JAWZYT010005461.1:0-15000 GCA_034508575.1 Petrolisthes manimaculis
GTGGGTGTTACTGGGTGGTGGGTGTTACTGGGGAGGGTGTTACTGGGTGGTGGGTGTTACTGGGTGGTGGTGTTACTGGGTGGTGGGTGTTACTGGTGGTGGGTGTTACTGGGTGGTGGGTGTTACTGGGTGGTGGGTGTTACTGGGGAGGGTGTTACTGGGTGGTGGGTGTTACTGGGTGGTGGGTGTTACTGGGTGGTGGTGTTACTGGGTGGTGGGTGTTACTGGGGAGGGTATTACTGGGGAGGGTGTTACTGGGTGGTGGGTGTTACTGGGTGGTGGGTGATACTGGGGAGGGTGTTACTGGGGAGGGTGTTACTGGGTGGTGGGTGTTACTGGGTGGTGGGTGTTACTGGGGAGGGTGTTACTGGGGAGGGTGTTACTGGGTGGTGGGTGTTACTGGGTGGTGGGTGTTACTGGGTGGAGGGTGTTACTGGGGAGGGTGTTACTGGGTGGTGGGTGTTACTGGGTGGTGGGTGTTACTGGGTGGTGGGTGTTACTGGGTGGTGGGTGTTACTGGGTGGTGGGTGTTACTGGGTAGAGGGTGTTACTGGGGAGGGTGTTACTGGGTGGTGGGTGTTACTGGGTGGTGGGTGTTACTGGGTGGTGGGTGTTACTGGGTGGAGGGTGTTACTGGGTGGTGGGTGTTACTGGGTGGTGGGTGTTACTGGGTGGTGGGTGTTACTGGGGAGGGTGTTACTGGGTGGTGGGTGTTACTGGGTGGTGGGTGTTACTGGGTGGTGGGTGTTACTGGGTGGTGGGTGTTACTGGGTGGTGGGTGTTACTGGGTGGTGGGTGTTACTGGGGAGGGTGTTACTGGGTGGAGGGTGTTACTGGGGAGGGTGTTACTGGGTGGTGGGTGTTACTGGGTGGAGGGTGTTACTGGGGAGGGTGTTACTGGGTGGTGGGTGTTACTGGGGAGGGTGTTACTGGGTGGTGGGTGTTACTGGGTGGAGGGTGTTACTGGGTGGTGGGTGTTACTGGGTGGTGGGTGTTACTGGGTGGTGGGTGTTACTGGGTGGTGGGTGTTACTGGGTGGTGGGTGTTACTGGGTGGTGGGTGTTACTGGGTGGTGGGTGTTACTGGGTGGTGGGTGTTACTGGGTGGTGGGTGTTACTGGGTGGTGGGTGTTACTGGGTGGAGGGTGTTACTGGGTGGTGGGTGTTACTGGGTGGTGGGTGTTACTGGGTGGTGGGTGTTACTGGGTGGAGGGTGTTACTGGGTGGTGGGTGTTACTGGGTGGTGGGTGTTACTGGGTGGTGGGTGTTACTGGGGAGGGTGTTACTGGGTGGTGGGTGTTACTGGGTGGAGGGTATTACTGGGTGGTGGGTGTTACTGGGGAGGGTGTTACTGGGTGGTGGGTGTTACTGGGTGGAGGGTGTTACTGGGTGGTGGGTGTTACTGGGTGGTGGGTGTTACTGGGGAGGGTGTTACTGGGGAGGGTATTACTGGGTGGTGGGTGTTACTGGGTGGTGGGTGTTACTGGGTGGAGGGTGTTACTGGGTGGTGGGTGTTACTGGGTGGTGGGTGTTACTGGGTGGTGGGTGTTACTGGGTGGTGGGTGTTACTGGGTGGTGGGTGTTACTGGGTGGAGGGTGTTACTGGGGAGGGTGTTACTGGGGAGGGTGTTACTGGAGAGGGTGTTACTGGGGAGGTGGTAGGTACTGGGGTTTACTGGAGAGGGTGTTACTGGGAAGACTGTTACTGGGGAGGCATTACTGTAGGTGTTACTGGGGACTTGTTACTGGGGACTAGCTGTAATAAGGAATGGTTACAGTTACTGGGATATGTTATGTTACTGGGAGCTATAGGTTGTTTCCAAGAGCAACTGAATCCTCCAAACTATTCCAAGCAACAAAACACCATTATTTGTATTTATTTGTTCTCTTCTGGTTCTGTTTCCTGGCATACTTTGAAGCAATTAATGTAACAATCCAATGTAACAATAAAAAGAATTACCACTTTAATGTGGACTGTTGTGAGGAGTGTGTGTGTGTGTGTGTGTGTGTGTGTGTGTATGTGTGTGTGTGTGTGTGTGTGTGACCAAAAAAACACAACATGATCACCACCAACAGGAATAATCACCCACCCATCTAAAAAAATGATAATAATAAAAAAATAACTAAAAAAATAATCTGCCACTGGATCTTACTTTTTACTTACTCTACTTACTTTTTACTTACGTGAAGGTGGTCAGGAGGCAATATTGTTTCTTCCTTATCGTCTGCTTGGAACTGTACACACACACTCACACACGGTCAGGAGGCAATATTGTTTCTCCCTTATCGTCTGCTTGGAACTGTACACACACACACACACACACACACACATACACACATATCTTTTAACACGTATAGCTCTATTCCACCCCACACCAAAGGAACAAATGACAAGGGGAGACGACGAGTGGGGGTCGCCGCTCCCCTGGGTACACTTGCCTGGTTCCTGTGAGTAGTGAGGGAGGAAATTAGTCCTGTCACATTTTCTCATAATCCCTTTCACTCTCTGCCCTGACGTACCCCTAATCTTCTCTTCTTCCTACTCCTACTCCCTTCTCTTCTTCCTTTTCTGCCCTGACGTACCCCTAATCTTCTTATTCTTCCTCCTTTTCTCCTACTCTCCCCTGACATACCCCTAATCTTCTTCGTCCTACTCCTCCTCCCTAATCCTCCCTCCCTCCCCTGACGTACCCCTAATCTTCTTATTCTTCTCCTCCTTTTCTCCCTCTCTCCCTCTCTCTTTTAGTCTTACTCTGCCTTATTGAAGTTCATTCTGTGGATATGCCAGTATAAAGGCAAATCGTTAAGGGTACATAAGAGCGCCTTGATACCTCCAAACTATGCCAGGAAACAGGACCAGACTATCAAAACTAATGGTGGCTTGTTGCTTATTAACCATTTCTGGCCCCATGTTGTATCATTTTTCTTAAAGTTTTTGAAGGCTTTTATTCAAATCATTATAACATTCGTACACAATGTTTACGACACCCCGCCGTAATTTATGGCGGTATAGTAGTCAGGCAACTTTATATACTTAAGGAGTTTACTCCTATGATCTTAAGTTGTAGTCAGTGAGAACACAAAATTATCAGCAAATGTTCCCACAAGGCGAGGTTCCCCCCTTCCTAAATCCCCCACCTGACAAGCTCCTCCCCATCCTTGTCTGTGTTTCTATGTAATTTTCTCTCTCTTTCTCTCTATCTCTCTCTCTCTATCTATATATCTCTATGTATCTATCTCTATCTATCTCTCTCTCTCTCTCATACACACCAAGGCAAACATGTTAGATTAACTATTACTCGATTAAACACATACATAAACTTGTCAGGTCATCTGTCTTGTATAGATCACGTTATCTGTTTCTCATTTCATCGAAGTATTGATATATTCATGTATATACGAGGAAGCTGCCACATCCACTACAAATAGAAAATTTAATTAATCCCAACCACCCACACACACTTTCTCAATACATGCATACATATACACATAATTATCTTGTATCAGACGTACAGTATATATCATACGATAGGTGAATGAGTTGGAAATATATTAACATCATTAATGGGATAGTATATTCATGGTACAGTGGAGTGTTTTGATTTCTCTAAAGTATGTCAGGAAACAGAACATGATTATCAGATATACGAATCATGACTCAGTTATTGGAATAGCTTGGAGGAATCAGTTACTCCAGAATTACCAACACTGTACAACCTCCTTAAGGTTCCTGTGATCGTGTATGAGAACTGGAGGCTTCTGATTCCTACTAACTAGGCCACGAAACACGTTCCTTCAATATAGGTGGTGTTTCGTGGCAATATTTGAAGGATTCGTTTACCTTCAATTCTCTGACTACATCACAGGGTTGCTTACAGTCCCTGAAAACATTGCCCCCTATACTGCTGGGGTTATAAACCCTTCAAAAATATATATATATACATTATTACTGGGTCTTTGTTGATACTTGGCGAATATTTTAAAACATATATATACTGTATATTATCATGATTTAACATGGTAAGCATTACCTGCATTCAAATTTATTGGGTAAATAATACCGGTAATAATAATAATAATACAAATAATAATAATAAGAATAATAATTTACCGTATTGTGTTGACAACCGGATGGAGGAGGTCTGTCAGCTGTGTGTGTATATGTGTGTGTGTGTGTGTGTTTATCATCTGTGTTCAGGTTGACTAAAGCAACAGGATATCCATCCAGTCATTGGTAAGAGTTGAAGTTTGACTTGTTTTCCAACCTAATCATAACACACATTTACTCTCTCTCTCTCTCTCTCTCTCTCTCT
This sequence comes from Petrolisthes manimaculis, assembly GCA_034508575.1. Lineage (NCBI taxonomy): Eukaryota > Metazoa > Arthropoda > Malacostraca > Decapoda > Porcellanidae > Petrolisthes > Petrolisthes manimaculis. The sequence goes on from JAWZYT010005461.1 coordinate 4,313, forward strand.
CTCTCTCTCTGGTGTTCCGGGCATGAATCTTTCACACACACACATACACACACACACACACACACACTCTCTCTGGTGTTCCGTGCATACATCTTTCATTCACACACACTCGCTCTATCTCTCTCTCTCTCTCTCTCTCTCTCTCTCTCTCTCTCTCTCTCTCTCTCTCTCTCTCAAACATACCTGCAAAATTCCCTCCATATTTTTCAATTTGTTATCAAAACAGCGTGTGATTACCAAAGACAGAAATTCCATAAATATATAGATAGCCCTTTCACAAATCTAATAATTATATACTACGCTTCAGTTGACATGTGTGTGTGTGTGTGTGTGTGTTTATTTCAGTGTTGCATTTTGAGTATAGCAAGGAGTGTATTTGTTAATATGTACTATACAGTACAGTATGTTTGTGTATTTGCGTGTATATGTGTATGTATCTGTTTGTATGCATTTAAGAGTCCATGTGTAGATGTGCATGTGTATGTGAACGTATGAATGAATGAATGAATGAATGCACAGTAATATGTACCAGTATATATATCTGTATGCATGCCAGTGTGTGTGTGTGTGTGTGTGTGTGTGTGTGTGTGTGTGTGTTCTCCTATCCTAAGCCTCGGTACAGACCTAAAACCTAAAAACATAAAAAAAGAAACACACAACCGTCATCATTTTATTGGCGGGGGAATTTTGTTTACTTTTCTATAGAGTGACACAATATTGCTCTTTATTACACTACATGCACTTGGTAATAAAAAGTCGGAGGTGGAATGATGTGTGTGTTGGCTGGCTGTGTGTGTGTGTGTGTGTGTGTGTGTGTGTGTGTGTGTGCTTAATAATGTGTGTTTGTGTATGTGTGTGCTTAATAATGTGTGAGAGAGAGAGAGAGAGAGAGAGAGAGAGAGAGAGAGAGAGAGAGAGAGAGAGAGAGAGAGAGAGAGAGAGAGAGAGCATTGTAGTTGTAAAATGAAGGGCTTGAAAGAATTAGACTAACAGACAGACAAACAGACAGACAGACAGACAGACAGAAAGATAGAAAGTCAGAGATGAGGCAGAGTAAATGGAGAGAGGAAGGATGAAGAGAAATTTAAAGGAAAGAGAATGGAAGGGAGGAAAGAGAATTGAGGGAGGGGATGGAAGGAGTGGGGGAGGGAGGGAGGGAGGAAGAGAAGGAAGGAAGGATGGGAGGGAACAAAAGAGAATGGGATGAATGGAGGGAGAGAGGAGAGGAGGCAAGAAGGGGGAGGAAGAGGGGGCAAGAGAGAGAGAGAGAGTGGGTGGGGGAGAGAGAGAGAAAGAGTGTGCGAGCAGTCTGGGAAAAACATATATGGTAACTTTAAGCAACAGGACAATGAAAATGAGAAACGAGCTCCGAGAAACGAGAAGAAGGAAAAATAAAGAAGAAAATAATGAAAGAGAGGGAATGAGGAAAAAGATAAAATTGTGAACTGAGAGAAGAAGTTGAGAATGAGAAAGATACACACACACACACACACACACACACACACACACACACACACACACACACAGAAACGAGGCATAATGAAAGGAACCAGAGAGAGAGAGAGAGAGAGAGAGAGAGAGAGAGAGAGAGAGAGAGAGAGAGAAAGAGAGAGAGAGAGAGTAAACAAGTAAACTAGGATACAAGGAGATGCAGCAAAAGCCAATATGACTGCAACTAGACTTACAAGGTTAACCTCATCTACTTTACAACAAATGATCATCACTTCATCACTATCACATCGGCGTCTCTGTAACGGAAATTCTCTCGTAAAGGCAAGTCAACATTCATCATCTTCACTCCAATAACGACTGTTAGTGTGTTAGTGTGTGAGGTAATTAAGTCATCGCTTCGTCACTTCACCGTGGTAACCTCTTCACCACATCGATGCCTCGTCAGACAATACCCCAACTAAACTTGTGTGTGTTTGTTTACATGTTATTGATAATGTTAGCTATAGTAGGGATGGGGCTCTTCTTATATCTATCAGTTCTGGCCCTTATAGGTTGTAATTTGTTATATCGTCTTGTTGTCCGTGTTGGACTTGGAGTGTCTGGTGGTTACTAGTAGGTCTCAGTGGCGGGGTTGGACCACTATCTTTTGGACAAACTGGCTGATGATATTGAGGTGGTGTTCTGAGAGAGGTAGCATCCCCAGGGTGGTCAGGGCGGCCTCGTAGCCAGTGTAGGATAATCCTACAGGTCCTCTTTTGTACTCTCTCCAGTTGTATACGTTACTTTTTTTAATTGTATACGTTACTTTTTTTGTATAATATTCAATGGCTATTATCAAGCACTAAACGCTGAAAAATACTTAAACAATAACTGAATAAACATCATGAAAAAGAATGTTCTTTATTGAATGAAGCCAATGTGAATACCTTTATATTGTAGCGGCAACCTACATGACATTGCATACCACTGAACATATTCCAGGTTGGATACAAGAAGTTCATATGTAATGTAATATAATAGGATAGACACACACAGACATTAACACGAACACGAACACTAACGACACACTAACAACACTAACACTGACACCAATAAACCTTACACAAACCAACCAACCTTGTTTGCCATTGACCCTCAAAGTGAAGATAACCAAACATCTTCACTACATGTAACCTCGTGTTATAATATTACATGTGCCAAGTGTTGATACCACTAACACACTTCTATTTCCCCCGTATCTACCTAACAGTTTATAATCAAGGCTCACATTATCCCTCACGTGATAGTGGCCTTGTAATATTTTAAATACTTTTAATAATAGCCTGTTGTATTGAAGGATTGGAATTTGACTATGAAACCATTGTTTTGTCATTTGTCTCTTGGTAGCAACAATTATTTGCTCTGTATCTTTCTTCTCTGTGTGTATCCCTCTTTTCTGTGGGCATGTAATATAGTTATATATATAAGCCAGTAGACACACACATAACATAATAATGCTGGTGATATAGGTTCTATTGGTTTTATCTATCATGAGTTGAGAGAGAACTATATATATTCATAATTATTTAAACATTGTAATAGTTCCATCAAGTAATGCATTGGATACTCAGTTGAGGTTTCATCGAACATGTTAATAATGAAGCTGGAAACCATTTTCAACATTTCTTAAAATTAATCTTTATTGAAGGCGTATTAAGGTGTGAAATCCTGTGTTTCCCATCATACAACACCTTCCCAATACTCACACTGTTGTATTTATTGCCGTATTGGTTTTTACTGTCTTCTGCTACAAGGTTGATATTAGTGTGACTTTCCATAATTATACACTCTACCACAACTCACACCGTTGTATTTGATGCCGTGTTGGTCTTTATTGTCTTCTGCTACAAGGTTGATATTAGTGTAAATCTCCATATACACGTTGCCTTGTGAACTGACTGACTGCACCACCTTACACATCTTCAAGTCATCAGGACTACCAACATGTTGCAGAGGGAATATTTCCACACTCAGTCTTCAGAACCCTTACCAATTTAATGCTTTTCAACCAACTCATAATCCTCTTCCGAGTATCTGAGACTGGAGTGATAGTGAAGTCAGAATGAAGTGAAGTGAGAGTGGAGTGATAGTGAAGTCAGAGTGAAGTGAAAGTGAAGTCAGAGTGGACTGAGAGTGAAATTAGAGTGGAGTGAGAGGAGTGATATTGAAGTGAGAGTGGAGTGAGAGTGGAGAGAAAGACAGGAAAGAAGAGTGAGAGTGTGAAGACAGGTGGTGTTAGAGTGAGAGTAAGTATTATTGCCAGTGGAATAGGCTTACCAATTTTATTAATATGAAGTTCAATTATTTTAATATGAAGTTCAGTTTTGTTAATATGAAAGTCAGTTTTTTTAATATGAAAGTAACTTTTTTTAAATTTGAAAGTCATCTTCTTAATTTGAAAGTCATCTTTCTTAATTTGAAGTTCATCTTTTTAAATTTGAAGCTCATCTTTTTAAATTTGAAGCTCATCTTTTTAGTTTGAAGTTCATCTTTTTTAATTTGAAGGTGAAAAGGTGTAGTGTTTCGGGGTTATCTGGGCCAACGTTGACAACGCTGGGTGGGCCTCATGGAAGTGTGACCAGCTGTACAGTTGCTAAAAAAAGGTATTGCGACAAATATTGATAGAACTTTAACCATAGCAATATCCACAAGTATTTGTATATGGACTATATGCATGTATAACAGAAGGAAATATACATATCCTTCTATAATACATACTCATAATCCCTACAAACATCTATGAACATTAATATATTTAATGTTGTATCAGTAGTTGTCGCAATACCTTTTTTGGCAACAGATGAGCAAAATTAATGATGTTCTGTTGCTTGGAATAGTTTGGAGGAATCAGTTGCTCCAAATTTACCTAATTTTCTCCTGAATTAAAGGGAGATTGTCTTGTTGGTAAATTGTGTGGCTGCTGATTCCTCTTATTACTATACCAGAAAACAGACACCCTCAATGGTACTCATAGAAGATCTGTTTCTTGGCAAAGTCTCAAGGAATTTGAAACATTCCAATTCACCAACAAGTGAATCTCCACTTAACAAAACCAACACACACACACACACATATATATATATATATATATATATATATATATATATATATATATATATATATATATATATATATATATATATATATATATATATATATATATATATATATATATAAGGGAAGTGACAAGTGGGTGTTAAATTCAGCATAAGATAATATAAAGAATAATATATTATACATTACATCCCCTTAACCCTTTAAACACCCAATATTCTGATATACACCAAGTTCACCTCCTCGGGGCCGACAACTTCCATTCACATACACACACACACACACACACATTATTTACAACCGATCAGCTGATTGGCTCCCGCTGGCAATATTGGGCCTGACGTCAGTAGCAAAGGTGTGTGTGTGTGTGTGGGAGGAGGGGAGGAAGGAGTAATGGAGGTTTCGTGTTGGGGTGGGGAGGAGGGTAGGGAGTCTGCCTTGTGTTGGGGGAAGGGTAGGGAGTTTGTGTTGGGGGAAGGGTAGGGGTCGTGTGTTGGTGTGGGTAGGGAGTTTGTGTTGGGGGAAGGGTAGGTAGAGTGTGTTGGGGGAAGGGTAGGGAGTTTGTGTTGGGGGAAGGGTAGGGAGTTTGTGTTGGGGGAAGGGTAGGGAGTTCGTGTTAGGGGGAAGGGTAGGGAGTTTCGTGGTTGGAGAGGATAATATATATGGTTCTCGTCTGGGGGGAGGGTAGGGGTCGTTTGTTGGTGTGGGTAGGGAGTTTGTGTTAGGGGAGGGTAGGGAGTTCGTGTTAGGGGAGGGTAGGGGTCGTTTGTTGGTGTGGGTAGGGCAACAATAAATGTTTCGTGTGTATGTGTTGGGTGAAATTGGCAGCAGAGAATCGATGGTGAAGTGACGTCAGTTTAACATTAGTTTGAGTTACTTAGAAAACTAATATCTACCAAGGCCTGACTGACTGATTGGCTGGAAATACTTTGATGGAGAGAGAGAGAGAGAGAGAGAGAGAGAGAGAGAGAGAGAGAGAGACTGAGAGAGAGAGTAAAGCAGTAAGTTTGTCTTATCATTCCACCTCCTCTCCTTCTCTCTCTCTCTCCCTCTCTCTCTCTCTGCGAAATAATTTAATTTGTGGCGCTAGTTTCTTCCCTGTCAGTCCGTATACAGACAGACACACAGACAGACAGACAGACCTCACCAGACAGACAGCCAGACAGCCAAAGCAAGGCATGAATCATATCAGTTCATCTATAAATCATCAACAACCTTGAAGATAATTCAATAGAAATATATAACCTTATCCTTCCATTTCATTACATATTATAAATAGAGTGCAAGAAATTCGAATTTATTACCATCATCACCATCCAGCACCGTATGTTTCTTCATATTTTTATATTTTTCTGTACCACTATCTTTCCATTTCATTACATAATTATTATAAATAGAGCACAAGAAATTCTGTTTCTCCGTACGGTATGTTTTTTTTATTTCCATTTCATTACATAATATAAAAACAACACAAGAATTTCGAATACAAACTAATTATACATGAACTAAGTGACCCTCTCATTTCCATATGCCTCTATGCATTATTTTCTTGTTCCAGTGATTTCTCCCCTTCAGTCTTGGTTGGTTCTGCTTTACATTATATTCTTATTTGACTCATACGTATACACACCAGGGCAAACATGTTAGATTAACTATCACTCGATTAAACACATACATAAACTTGTCAGGTCATCTGTCTTGTATAGATCACGTTATCTGTTTCTCATTTCATCGAAGTATTGATATATTCATGTATATACGAGGAAGCTGCCACATCCACTACAAATAGAAAATTTAATTAAACCCAACCACCCACACACACTTTCTCAATACATGCATACATATACACATAATTATCTTGTATCAGACGTACAGTATATATCATACGATAGGTGAATGAGTTGGAAATATATTAACATCATTAATGGGATAGTATATTCATGGTACAGTGGAGTGTTTTGATTTCTCTAAAGTATGTCAGGAAACAGAACATGATTAACAGATATACGAATCATGACTCAGTTATTGGAATAGCTTGGAGGAATCAGTTGCTCCAGAATTACCAACACTGCACACCTTCCTTAACATGATAAGAAAAGCAATTTTTCAGGGAAATAATATTTTAGCCTATACATTTTGGCATTCACCTCAGATATTAGTTCATTTGCGAGATGTCTGAATAACTAGTAATATTTGTATATATTTCTAGATATTTCTTATGTAGAAAGAAGCATACCTAAAGAACTGAAAAAGAGTGGCTGGGGCCGAAGGGGCACCCAAACCTTTAAAGTATTGCCCACATCATTATCTCAACGGGGTCAGAGTTTGGATGAACGTGTATCACACAAATAACGACCCTATAACTTGCTGATCGAAGATTTCTGAATATTATACTCTTGGTGTTATGATTGATTGATGGATATTAGGCGCCGCAACATCGAGGTCCTATAGCGCCAGAAAAAGGTGATAGAGAGTTGTGACAGCAAGCAGTAAGGAAATGAAAAGAAAAGAGGGACAGTTGAAGAACTGAAAGCTAATGGCTGGGGCCGAAGGGGCGCCAAAACCCTGTAAGTATTGCCCACATTAATTAATATAGGCAATACCCCCCTACGGGGCCTTGGTGTTATGAATCATTGGTGTGAGTCATCTGCATCATCCATTCCTCCACTGCAGCTGTGGGGTCTAAGACACCTGTGGAAGAGGCTATATAAAGCCACCAAGGTTAGGTTGTGGTTCAGGTTAACTCCACATAACCAACACCCAGGTTCATCGACGCTCTACCCTTCTTGGATCAGGTGCAGTTACTCTTCTTGTTGCCCCCTCCCCTCCCTTATACCTCTTGAATTAACACAGCATAAATCTATATATATAAAACACTCTGTTTGTGTGCTTAGCCCAGTGTTATTCACTATTTTTTTCACGAGAGCCAAAAGTTCAGGACATATTCAGAGTGAGAGCCGCATAAACCACATGGATAAGCAGAAAAACATATATATGGGAACTAAATTATATAATTATTTTTGTGGGTTTCCATAACCACTTACACTTCCATATGTACAGTTCCTATACAGAGAGCTCGTTCTCTCTCTCTCTCTCTTTGTGTTGAATAATTATGAAAAATAAAGAATTGCCAGGGCCACTGGGCCTATTCCCATTAGCAATTCTATGAAGTGATACATCTGATACGGCATAGTGATGCAATTTATATCTAATACTTTGGACTTTTTCTCTGATCACTGATGATTTCTCTCTCTCTTGGGAGCCGCCAATCAGGTCATTGCGAACCTCTCAATGAAAATCCGTTGTTTATCCGCTAGGCACGGCCGCATCGTTTGACCTAGAGTAAAAATTAATACGTCATTTTAATCAGTTCGAATCCCCAGTGAGGATACAATAGAAAAAAATGTTAACAAATGATACAGCATTGTGACCGGTGTAGTCCCGGGAATGTCCTCAGTCTAATTTTATTTTTGGTGGATATATGTTTCTTGAATTATCAGCTTAAAACAACCAAAGATTTATGGCTTTCTCAACATAGACTCTATGGTATCAAGGCAGGCCTGGCTTGCATACCCAGTTTAGGAATAAACTCATACCACAAAATGTTGAACACCTAAATTTAATACTAAATCTAAGTACAGTGATTTTTTTTTTAACCAATGTGGGGGAGGGGTCAATCCCAGTACTCCTGCAGCCCAAGCCACTTGGGCCTTGCTCTTTAATTGTGGCTGTTACAATGCCACTTTCTGCTTTAGTTGCGTCATGGATAACTTTTATGGTTGTAAAGCTGGCATGGTTTCTCTGGGGGACCAGCAACCACACCGGATAATGGACTCCTCCCACCCTCCTAATAAGTTCACATACAAATAATTAGAGGAAATTTATTGACAAAACCTCATGTAGGAACTTCACCCGGACAACGTCGGATATCGCTGTTAGTAAAACATAAACATTTACACAATATATGAGTAAACTAAAAAGTTCACATCCCTTCACTGTTTTACTTACATCCCTTCACTGTTTTGTTCACCTACTGTTCATTGTATTGTTCACATCCCTTCACTGTTTTGTTCACCTACTGTTCATTGTATTGTTCACATCCCTTCACTGTTTTGTTCACCTACTGTTCATTGTATTGTTCACATCCCTTCACTGTTTTGTTCACCTACTGTTCATTGTATTGTTCACATCCCTTCACTGTTTTGTTCACCTACTGTTCATTGTATTGTTCACATCCCTTCACTGTTTTGTTCACATCCCTTCACTGTTTTGTTCACCTACTGTTCACTGTATTGTTCACATCCCTTCACTGTTTTGTTCACATCCCTTCACTGTTTTGTTCACATCCCTTCACTGTTTTGTTCACATCCCTTCACTGTTTTGTTCACCTACTGTTCACTGTTTTGTTCACATTCCTTCACTGTTTTGTTTACTTACTGTTCATTGTATTGTTCACATCCTTTTACTGTACTGTTTACCTATTGTTCAGTGTTTTGTTCACCTACTGTTCACTGTTTTGCTTACATCCCTGAACTGATTTGTTCACTTATTGTTCACTGCATTGTTCATATCTCTTTACTGTTTTGTTCACTTAATTATCACTTTCCTGTTCGTTGTCCTGTTCAAATACTTTCACTGTGTTGTTCAACTATTGTTCACTGTATTGTTCACATCCCTTTGCTGTATTGTTCAACTATTGTTCACTGTATTGTTCACATCCCTTTGCTGTATTGTTCATCTATTGTTCACTGTATTGTTCACATCCCTTTGCTGTATTGTTCATCTATTGTTTACTGTATTGTTCACATCCCTTTGCTGTATTGTTCATCTATTGTTCACTGTATTGTTCATCTATTGTACACAGTATTGTTCACTTCTCTTCACTGATTTGTTCACATCCCTTCACTGCTCTGTCAAAATCCCTTCACTGTATTGTTAACATTATTTCAATATTTATTAATGATATTTTATTCATATATAGAGATTCAACTCCCTTGAATTAATAAGTGTGTTGTTCTTTACTTCACAACGCAGGATGCTGAAGGTGGTGATAGCAGTGGGCCTTCTTGGGGTGCTGGTGTTAGCAGACCCCCCGATAGACCTCGTGGCTCCTGTTGGCTTTATGGACTCGATTAACATGCAAATTGATGAGAGAATAACCATAGAGTCACCGAATTATGGAACATCAGACTACCCTAATAACTCTGAGTAAGGAATAGACAGCAAAGTGGATCTCCTAATTATATGAATATTTTTGATTTGGCTAAGAAGGAGAACCATGTGTGAATGTATCAATTTCTTTCTTGTTAAACAATTCCATCTCAATATCATAAGTCATTAGGATATTGTGTATTGATTGTTGTCTACATTACATACATCTTCTGTTGTATCATGACGAAATATGATTATTTAAATTTGACGCAAAGTTTAATGCACTTTTATCAATGAAACTCAATATTAAGAAAGAAAAAACAATTTAGCAGTTATTCGCAATATTTCAGGACAACAATACTAAACTATTGTTTTTACAGGAGTGATTGGGACGTGATTTGCGAACCTGTGGGGAGTACCCAACTGATATTTAGTATGGATTCACAAGTATTGCAGGGCCGAGATACGTCTGGTGACTGTCAAGATTATCTAGAGTTATTTGATGCTGCCAACTCGGAACCCATTAAGTAAGGAAAATGTTGTTCATTATTATTTCTCCTGGTTTAAAATGTAGTACGTGTAGATATATCATATTGAAATATTTTATTAATAATTTCCACTGTCAATTTGTCTGTTTGTCCTTCTGTCACACACAAACACACACATAATATAGTACTTATTTCCTACAATTGCAGGAAATGTGGGGTTGAAAACTTCCACGGTTACACCACTCCTACAGGTTACGTCTATTTAAGCTTAGTTTCTGACGAGTCCACTACAGCTGAAGGGTTCAGATATCATGTGTGGTGCCAAGAACAATGCAGCCAACAGGCATCTACCTCTGCTCCTTCTTCTACCTCTGCTCCTTCTTCTACCTCTGCTCCTTCTTCTACCTCTGCTCCATGCAAATAATTGTTGAGCGAGAAGGGACCTGTTTGCCTTATTATATTCAAGATCATTAATAAATTGAGGTGGTGTTAGTGATGGTTGTT
>JAWZYT010005461.1:17500-65000 GCA_034508575.1 Petrolisthes manimaculis
AAAAGCCTTCAATTCTCTATATTATAGGAGGTTGTTTCATAGCATTGATAGGAGGAATTAAAAGCCTTCAATTCTCTATATTATGGAAGGAGGTTGTTTCATAGCATTGATAGGAGGAATTAAAAGCCTTCAATTCTCATACACAATCATTGGGTCCTTAAGGTGAGAGACAATTAGGTTATATGTTTCTTTTCGGCACATTTATAATAATAATGAATTTGGCCATGTTTGATTCGACTGAATAATACTATTCTTTTGGGTGTATGTTATTATTCACATATTATTGGATTTTTCCTTAGCACTGACCCTAGTAAAATTATTGAATATTAGTTAGCACTCACCCTAATAAAATGTTTCAATATTAGTTAGCATTCTCCCTAATAAAATGTTTCAAAATTAGTTAATATTTGTTTTATTACTGACCCTATTAAAATGATTCATTATGAGTTAGTTCTTAGTAAGCACTAACCCTAATGAGATGGTTCATTATGAGTTAATTCTTATTAGTTAATACTGACTCTAATGAGATGGTTCATTATGAGTTAATTCTTATTAGTTAATACTGACTCTAATGATGGTTTAGGGATGGGGATAATGGTACTACGTGTCCAGGCTGTTGACAAAGAGGTTACCAGGAACCTGTGAACAATAATAAGACGTCCTATCCTGGGTCTCCTTCTCTTCCTTTCATACATTAATGACCTACCACTCTCACTATTCTCTACCACTAGACCTTTGCAAACGATAGCTTAGTTTACAAACCAATTAAATATAGGAAAGACTGCCTTCGACTACATGACAACCTAACTGCACTTGAAGACTGGGAAGTCAAGTGGCAGATGACATTTAGACCAGACAAATGCCATCACATCCGTTTTACCTGAGCCCATAATCCCATTCCACATACATACCAGCTACACAATACCAACCTCAACACAGTCCCTTCCCACAAATAATTGGGTATCCACATCTCAGCAGACATGAGGTGGAACACACACATCATGGCCAAGGCTTGTAGGGTCCTGGGGTTGTTGCACAGGAACCTCAGCAGGTGTAACACAGACATTAAAATTATTGTTTATAACACTTTCGTTGGGCCACACTTAGAGTACTGCGACACCGTCTGGGATCCACACACTAACAATAGTATCAATAAATTAGAGTCTGCACAAAGCAAAACTGCAAGATGGGCCAGTCGTGATTACAAACACATTACATCAATCACTTTGATTAAACAAGACACAAAAATAGATCAATTGGTAACACGAAGATACAGTAGATACACAGACAACAGATGATATACAAAATCACAAACAAGTTAGCTGACATAGACAAAGACACATATCTAGAGGCAACCACAACTTCAAATATCATACATACCAGACAAGCACTGATATATTAGGCACTCATTCTTTCCCTGCAGCATTCAAGAGTGGAATCATCTCCCATCTTACGTCGTTAATAACCCCACTCTTGAAACGTTTAGAAATAGGATCACAAATCATTACCTCCCCAATCCTAATCATTGATCCACAATCCCTGACCCAATCCACCCTTCTCCTAACCCACTTCCTAATCCTCCCCTAGATCCCTAAATTCCCCTGCACAACCCCCGCATATTATTCTGGCCAAGAGCGGCTCTCTGAGGGACTCATGCATATTATTCTGACCATGAGCGGCTCTCTGAGGGACTCATGCATATTATTCTGGCCATGAGCGGCTCTCTGAGGGACTCATGCATATTATTCTGGCCATGAGCGGCTCTCTGAGGGACTCATGCATATTATTCTGGCCATGAGCGGCTCTCTGAAGGACTCATGCATATTATTCTGGCCATGAGCGGCTCTCTGAGGGACTCATGCATATTATTCTGGCCATGAGCGGCTCTCTGAGGGACCCACAACTTGAACTTGAACTGGAATTTGAACATGGGTAGGTGAATCCATCATCAAGTGTTATTAATTTATCTCTAGTTGGAGCATGAAAATAATAACATTTTCTTTTATGAACAGGTTAGAAAGAAAATGAATACTGAAGCAATTTTCAGGTGTTACTATTGTAGGTTGATGTACTGTAGATGAGTGGAAGGAGTGGTTGTATATACAGTATGTGTAGATAATTGAGAATGGTTGTGTAGATGTAGATGAGTGGAAGGAGTGGTTGTATATACAGTATGTGTAGATAATTGAGAATGGTTGTATAGATGTAGATGAGTGGAAGGAGTGGTTGTATATACAGTATGTGTAGATAATTGAGAATGGTTGTGTAGATGTAGATGAGTGGAAGGAGTGGTTGTATATACAGTATGTGTAGATAATTGAGAATGGTTGTGTAGATGTAGATGAGTGGAAGGAGTGGTTGTATATACAGTATGTGTAGATAATTGAGAATGGTTGTGTAGATGTAGATGAGTGGAAGGAGTGGTTGTATATACAGTATGTGTAGATAATTGAGAATGGTTGTGTAGATGTAGATGAGTGGAGGGAGTGTTTGTATATACAGTATGTGTAGATAATTGAGAATGGTTGTATAGATATAGATGAGTGGAGGGACGTGGTTGTATATACAGTATGTGTAGATAATTGAGAATGGTTGTATAGATGTAGATGAGTGGAGGGACGTGGTTGTATATGAGTAGCTCTCTGTTACAACCAGACAACCGCCACACCCCCTTAAGCGAGATAATCGCCTTTAAAGTATAGGTAATAATCACGCATAAGGTAAACACGAATAATTTGTTGACCGTTACTTCACTTCACCAACTTGATATCACCACAATATAACATTTATTGTGGTTTTTAAGACTTCATTAGAGGCCAAATTTTCTTAGCTTTTAATTGATATACGCCAAAATATGTTCAGTTCCCTATTAAAAAAGATATTACAGGTATAATAAATACGACTGTCATGGAGAAGAGGTGAAAAGTTTATGTTCGTACTGATATATTAGATTAATATGGAGAATTGGTAAATAATAATAATTTATGCTATTTAGATTAAGAAACTACATTGTTTAAGCATTCTATAGGTATAATTGTGAGGCAGGTACATAACAAAATAACTTTAAAATCTTCAAAAGAGTGAATACTATCAAACGTCTTTTAGTGCGTGGAATGCGGTAGGTTGGTGCGCGCAAGTTGCCAAACGTACGATTCAACCTACCCTCCACTCATCCGTTACTAATATGTCTCACTCACTATCCATATCATTCGCCATACATACATACACTGACATACATAAACACACTGCCATACACACACTGACATACATACATACACACACTGCCATACATACATAAACACACTGCCATACATACATACACACACTGCCATACATACATAAACACACTGCCATACATACATACACACTGCCATACATACATACACACACTGCCATACATACATACACACACTGCCATACATACATACACACACTGCCATACATACATACACACACTGCCATACATACATCAACACACTGACATACATACATACACACACTGCCATACATACATACACACACTGCCATACATACATACACACACTGCCATACATACATCAACACACTGCCATACATACATCAACACACTGCCATACATACATACACACACTGACATACATACATACACACATTGACATACATACATACACACATTGACATACATACATACACACACTGCCATACATACATACACACACTGCCATACATACATACACACACTGCCATACATACATACACACACTGCCATACATACATACACACACTGCCATACATCAACACACTGCCATACATACATACACACACTGCCATACATACATCAACACACTGACATACATACACACACTGACATACATCAACACACTGCCATACATACACAGACTCTCACATACACTCTCGTCACACATACACACTCACTCTTCTGTGAGGTGTCAGTGAATCGTGTAAACACAGATGCTCCTCCCATTCCTGTACCTCATCCTACCATCCCTATATTCCTGTCACCTCATCCTATTCCTTATTCTCCTATTCATGTGTCTTGTCTGTCCTCACTCATCCTTATCCTCCATCCGTTTTTACTCATTTTTATCCCATACTCACCTATTCTTGTCTCACGATCCTACTTTATGTACCCACTCATTTCTATTCATCTATCTCTCTTACACACACACAGACAGTTCCCGTGCCTCGTCTTGTTCATGGTAGGTGGCAAGGTCTAATCAAGGTTTAAAGAACGGCGCGCAGGCTGGGGTGTGAATTGGAGGGATTGTGTGTGTGTGTAGATGGAGGGAGTGTGTGTGTGTGACTGTGTGTGCGCACATTTTTTAAACCAAAATTGAACCCATCACTGACCCCAACCTTCGTGTTGACTGGTACAAGGATGGTCAGCCAATTCAGATGGGATCAAGATTCCGCCTCATTCATGACTTTGGTTATTTGACGAAACTTTGGTTCGCGGCTGTACCTGCCTTATTGTATGCGTGTGTATGTATGAACCTGCCTGTGTGTATGTACAGTTGGACACATGAATGGGTGATACAGCCCAAGTGAAAGATGGTCAATTTCTCCCAATATCAAGTTCCTTAGTGCTAAATAAGAGACATCAGGGGCAGAAGTCAGTATCGACGATGGTAATTAAAAATAAGTACTTGATAATAGACACTGGTTACTCAAATGGGACAAGTATCTTTCACCTGGGCTGTACCACCCATTCATGTGTCCAACTGTACAGTATGCGAGTGTGTGCCTGTTGTATTGTGTTATCTACTGTGTGTCCTGTAATACAGAATTATAGGCTAGGATAGAAGAGAAAATATATTGAGAAACACACACACACTAAACCTCCATTGCCATTATCAGAGAGAGAGAGAGAGAGAGAGAGAGAGAGAGAAGGACATACAGTCTGTCAATGATGCACGTACCTACACTCGTTCAGTTACACACAGTTTTAGCTGGTAAAATCTGAAGTGAAAATCAGGGGTACAGCAGATATTAGATTGACTAATCACAAACACTGTAAGATAACACACCTCGATCACTACTCCAGGTTTTACTGGCTAAAACTGCGAGTAACTGAACGAGGGTGAGGTACATGCATCGACAGACTGTACACTCTCCCGTCCCATCCCACTACTCGTTCTCTTTCTCTCTCATCCTTCCTCGGTAATCCTTCTATCTACCACTCTTCTCACACTCCACTTACTTCATTCCCTCATTCCACCCTCGTTCTCTCTACCCGTTCATCATCTCCCACTCTTTCCATCCCACTACTATAATCTTTCCTTTTTCAGTACTTTCTTTTACCTATTTCTCCCCACCATTAATACCCTGCTATCTCCACTCCCTTTCTTACTTTCCTCACTCATTCTCTAATTACCAACCCATCCTCCCCCTATTCCTAACAGTCATTCAACACACATAACTTCAAGGTCAGTCAGGAAGGGTGAGGGAGTAAGACAGGGAGGGAAGAATAGAACGGGAAGCAAGCAGCTATCTTGACCGATAGGCAGGAACACCCCCCCCAAACACACACACACAACTCTGAAGTAAACCACAGGACTTTACTGTACTCTATTATAGTATACTGACTGTATACCCACATCTATAGAATTATATTTGAGAAGGTAGAGGTGGAGGGCTGGAGAAAATGAATCATAGTCTAGTAACTCGCTATGAGATGGTGTTAAATTTGCTGGTGGCAGTATCTCTTGATGTGAAAATATATCCTTAATGTACGGGTATTTTGTAGTATCAATATAAGCTAGCAATCGTTTAGGCTTACAATCTTTGCTTCATTCAGGGCGATGGGAGCATCATATTTTTGTGAGAGTTGTACAGTCGTGGACAATAATATCGCGCCCCTCCTGACTGGGGCGTATATCAAAAGCGCGGATTCGAAAAGTGACCGCGTTGGAACCTCACCAATAAACCATTATCAAATGCGCGGCAAGGTTAATCCCATTCGTTCCCTATGTCAATAAGTCATAATGCTTCACACGGTGTTAACTGAGACTGAGAAATTATAATTTGGTCTACATTTCATTGACCAAACAGATGTAGAAGATTGCTTCGTCGAGGAGGTAATGACAGACACACCTCAGGATGAGAGATGTACTCGCTTTACAGACTATCTGGTTGATAATTAAGTAACAGCAGAATC
This sequence comes from Petrolisthes manimaculis, assembly GCA_034508575.1. NCBI lineage: Eukaryota > Metazoa > Arthropoda > Malacostraca > Decapoda > Porcellanidae > Petrolisthes > Petrolisthes manimaculis. The sequence continues at coordinate 23,658 of JAWZYT010005461.1, forward strand.
AAAATATCCTCCAGTGCTTTGGGCTGAAGTCCCTTCAAATACAAAGCGTACCAACAATTCAGCTGAATCTTTTCATGCTCATTTCAATGAGCAATTTTATACATCCCATCCATCTATATTAATGTTGTGTTCATGGATGTACTAGGAAAGCTCCAGCCTGCTACTAATATTAAGATGAGGAGTATCAGTAAACCAGCAACTACACGGAAAGTTGAACGAGACAGGACAGAATATGTCATGGCACAATACAACAAATTTATCTCTGACGAAATAAACCGACACAATTACATGAAGTGTTTAGGTAACTGATTCCCAGCAAGAACAAACATGTAACTTTGAAAGGAGTGAAAACGCGATGAATTAAGAACAAAAAAACAAAATCCTTCAAAATCCCCGTGGTAAGCAGGGAGCAACAGATGATAGCGTCTGGCTAACGGAAGAGGTGAACGATCATTAAAGAACTGCTACACAAGCCGACTTTCAAGTACGTGAAAATACTCCTACTCAGCCGCGCTTTTCATAGAAATATATCAGCGCTTTCAATGATGACCCGCCGCGCTTTCGTAAAAGGGCGCCTGACTGTGACTCAGTCATAAGAGGGGCGCGATATTATTGTCCATAATAGTACATCAGCAAAGTTAAATAGCTTTTGCGAGTAGGCTTTTTCCCTGGCATTAACCTAACAGGATTTAATTGTGCATCACTATAATCCATCTGAATGAAATACCCTTCCTTGTATGCAACATCAAAAACAAATACTCTGGCTTCTATGAAGGATACAGATTCACTCTTTGGTTTTCAATTCACTATGTATTGTTTTAACACGTCTATCTTCAAAAAGTCTTGCTGGCGTATTCTCACAACTAGATACTAATAACGAATAGCATACCGAATAATGTTGCAATACGAGTCAAAGTCGTTAATATCACTCGCGGATAAATTTCCTTTCAATATTCCCAAATGCACTGTCACACGGTAAAAAAGTGTCCAGGCACGAGATACGTATTCTATAAATCTATGGTTTTTAATCGGCCACTGTGCACTTCGTGGAGATAGTTAAGTATAATATTTATGTTTTTGTTTTAGCCTCCACAATTCCCGGGGTCACTAACTGAAGGGTTGCGTGTGATCGCCAGCGGTTTTAATATGGAAGTAGGGGAAGGGAGTGTTGGCCGAGTTTAGATTTATTTTGTAAAATCTTCCCCGCGATAATTACTGATACATCGTACGTCTGCACTTTAAGATGTTATTATTCAGTAATTATATTAACATCATAGATAAGAATTGGTGTGCAACATACAGTAAAACAGCAATTACAAGCATAAAATAGTACAGGGGTTGGCAGAACTAATAACATTTATATTAGTTCATACCTGCACCTTTGGCTTAAAACAAAAAAACGCTATGTTTATGAAAGAACAATGCCCTATGTTAAAAAAAATGAGAGCAATCAGAACAGTTTTTCACCTCTAATTATACATTTTTATGAGGCCGAAATCATGCGGGAAAGAGATCACTTCCCCAACTTTGTCATTAACAATTATTTTATCTGGTGAAAAGTGGCAGTTTTTCTTAGGTTCGTGACGTCGGAAATTGTCACTAAACACGATTAGATGTTTGAAAGCCTTCTTATTAAAATCAAACTCGATATCAATCCACTTTTTAAGACAGCTAGCAATTTCGACAGAGCCACGTCCACCTGTAACCTCGTCCCAAACAAACATTGTTGTTGTATTTGTCTTAACGTTATGAATACAAAAATTATACATCCACAACTTGCGATGGTAGTATGTAACACTTGTGGAGAGTTTTGGTATAGGGATAGTCTTCTGTAATTCTATGCAAATAACAGCTACATTATTATTCTTATTTTCTTTCTTCTCCTTCATTAATCGTTGACCTTCTGATGTTTTCGCCTTGTGTTGCGTTGCCTTAACTGTTCTTTTCCTCCCTATTATCTCTCATTCGCTACCGAAAGACAGAAAGACAGAGGAAAACAGCTAAATACACACACGCACACACACACACACAGAGAGAGAGAGAGAGAGAGAGAGAGAGAGAGAGAGAGAATAAATAGATAGATAGAGTCAGCATATACTAAGAAAGTCATTTTAATTGGCTGTTTTTTAATTTATCTCATCTCCCTCCCTCCCTGTACATTCTCTCATCTCCCTACCTCCCCCTCTCTCGTTTATTAAGTAAATTTCCTGTAAGGAAGGGTAGGTCGAAAGTCACACTATAATGACACTTCAATTTGACCCTTAGAGTGTGTGTATTTCTGTGTGTGTAGGGGTGGGGGTGGATGGTGGGTATGCGTTATAATGCGTGTGGCCTGTGTTTCCACTGGTGAAAGAAACACACGTTTGTGTTTTGTGTCGACCTACAGGAAATTTTGTGAGTTCACAAATTATTATAATTGGATTTAATTAATTATACATCTTATTCGATGCATTGTCATAATTTTACTAAGAAATATTGAAGTACTTTAAGAGTTCCCTAAAAATGCAGTACGAGAAGTTGGGCTATTAGCCTGGTGGTATGGCGCCGGGCACCTCCCACCCACCGGCATCATCCAAGAATTTCCTTTATGATTTATGTCAATATTGTGATAACTACATGGATTTACAGTTTGTTTTTGCAATAAATATGTATATTAATGTTTATACTCTATAGCAAACGTTCCCAACTGCTAATAAAATAATCACATAAAGCATGAAGTAAATAATAAGAAATCACGCATGGGCAACATGACCGACTGCTCAGTGCTCACAGCTACACACACTCGCTTGTCATTGTCTCCACAGTACTTCATTCTATTTCAAACGTTCTAGGCCTGTCTATATGCAAGTTAAGATGATAGTAATTTGTTCATTAGATAGAAGAGGAATTGTAGAAGTGATTCATGTCAATAACTCAATTTCAGGGTAATGGCGGAAGTCTGGTTGTAACAGTCAGGGCCTCATATACACTGTGGTGTTTTTTTATTACATTATAGGTTGGTGAAGGGTTGTGTCGCATAAAGTGAATATAATTAAATAAAGTAAATTGTACATTTCCATAATAAATAATGGTACTTTAACTTGAAAATGGAGCCTAATGGTTCACGTTATTTTTAGAGTTCGTGTAAATTGCATTTATTTAATTTTTTTCATGATACGCACTATTTCAAATTCACAAAATTTAAACTCACACAAAAAGAGAGCAGAGTGTATTTAAATGGTAAGAGTTCTTTAACACTCAAAATATAATTTAAAATCGGCTAAAGTTTTGTTATATAATTAATTAAAGAGAGTGTACTATACTTTAATGTGAATTGATTGAATAGTCAATTGGTTATGCTAATTATTTTTTACACATCTCTTGTTTTTGATAAATGTGATAAATGAGATGGATGGGTTATTTTGGTGGGGAGGAAAGTTGATAGTGTACAGTCTACAGCATAAATACACGTCCATCTCACCTTCTTAATAATTACTATTCTAACAATATGTGTAATTTAAACCCCATGAGAAGTGTGTTTGTATGTATGTATGTATGTATGTATGTATATATGTATATATGTATGTATGTATGTCATCTCTGCAAATCACTATAACTCATACATACATACATGTACAGTTGCCAAAAAAGGTATTGTGACAACTATTGATACAACATTAAATAATTATATTAATGTCCATAGTTTTTTGTAGGGATTATAAGTATGTATTACAGAAGGATATGTATATTATGTACCATATGTAAGTATGTATTACAGAAGGATATGTATATTTCCTTCTGTCATACATGCTATATTATAAGTATGTATTACAGAAGGATATGTATATTTCCTTCTGTTATACATGCTATATTATAAGTACAGTATGTATTACAGAAGGATATGTATATTTCCTTCTGTTATACATGTTTATAAGTATGTATTACAGTAGGATATGTATATTTCCTTCTGTTATACATGCTATATTATAAGTATGTATTACAGAAGGATATGTATATTTCCTTCTGTTATACTGTACATGTGTATAAGTATGTATTACAGAAGGATATGTATATTTCCTTCTGTTATACATGTTTATAAGTATGTATTACAGAAGGATATGTATATTTCCTTCTGTTATACATGCTATATTATAAGTATGTATTACAGAAGGATATGTATATTTCCTTCTGTTATACATGCTATATTATAAGTATGTATTACAGAAGGATATGTATATTTCCTTCTGTTATACATGCTTATAGTCCATACAAATAGTTGTGGATATTACTAGGGTTAAAGTTCTATCAAGAGTTGTCACAATACCTTTTTTGGCAACTGATGTGTATAAAAATAATGTTGAGAAAAGTACAGTATAGTTACCAAGTAGGATAATGCAATATTTCTTAATTTACTTGAAGGTTGAGTTTAATACAAGGGATACATGAAATACATACAATATACAGTTCAGTGATATTTACCCAGATTCTCAACATGACATCTATTATAGTCTGTTCAAAACTTGTGTTCCACTAGCCTCTATCTAGCTAGCTATTTCTATCTGTTTATCTATCACTATTTCTATCTGTCTATATATCTATCTATTTAACTATCTATTTCTATATATATCTATTTCTATCTATCTATTTCTATATATATATATCTATTTAACTATCTATTTCTATATCTATCTATCTCTTTCTATCTATCTAAGCATAAGAGGCCAAAAGGAACACAAGTTTTGAACAGAGTTATACCAAGCATTCATCAATTCCTGAGACAAGATAATCCTGGTGGACAAATTAATTACTACCCAAACTGAAGGACAATGAATGGTCACTTTGTCCTTATATTTACACAGATGCTGAAGCTGTTGTTGGATATCTTGGAACACTACTTTACTCTACCTCATGTTTAGCAAGTGAGTGGAGAGTAATTTCATTTCTGCAATAAACTATTTGGAATTATTTTGATAAACTTGTTAATGGTATGATGAGAATAATTTGTTTTCAACCAATGTGTCTTCATTATATGTATAGATTTTAATGTGTATAGATTTGCGGTAATAGAATATTGTGTTTAAAGTTGCAGTACAAGTAAGTATTCAATATACTGTAGAGAGTCATATTCCTATGATGATAATGTAAACAGATATCTGTACCAGAGACTAGATGGTAGTATACAGGACAACATGTATCAGGCTGTCATCCACTGTTTCTGTAAACCACACTCACATTGTTTTGTCTTCTATCTATCTATCTATCTATCTATAGCTCTGATGCCTCGTTCCCTCCGGTAACTCCCTCCAAGGTGGTGACCACGGCAGAAGTGTGTCCAGTTGTCCCTGTTCCAACACTCCCTCCTTACTTGTTCAAACCCTACTCTGACCCTTTCGTTTCTCTCCTTTACATACTCTTCCACTCTGTTTTGTCTTCCTACTGTGTACCAAGGCAGAAGGTTTGTGCATCAACCTGACAGCTGCTGACACTGTTATCATCTATGACAGTGACTGGAACACACAACATGACCTCCAGGCTCAGACTCAGACTCACTGCCATTGTATTGGCCAGTACAAGAGTGTCAACATCAACCCTCTGGTCTGTACCAACACTTATCAACAGCCAGTGAGAGAGAGAGAGAGAGAGACAGAGACAGAGAGAGAGAGAGAGAAAAAGAGAGACAGATAGTAGAGAGAGAGAGAGAGAGGGTGGTGTGTGTGTGTAAAGTGGTTGTGTGTGTGTGCTTCCCACAAGTTGGTGTTAGACAAGGCTATACACTGTGCTCTTTTTTTATGTTAGGTTAGGTTGGTGAAGGGTTGTGTCACATAAAGTGAATTTTGCATAAAGTAAATTGTACATTTCCATAATAAATAATGGTACTTTAACTTGAAAATGGAGCCTAATGGTTCGTGTTATTTTAAGAGTTCGTGTAAATTGCATTTATTTAATTTTTTTCATGATACGCACTATTTCAAATTCACATAATTTAAACTGACATAAAAAGAGAGTAGAGTATATTACAGTCCATGAACACTGAACAGAATAAGAGTGTAGTAGTAGTGGCAGGAAACTCTATACAGCTGCTGTACAAATCATATATTGAAGAGTTACTGAAGAAAGGTACAGTTAGACACAGGAATGGGTGGTACAGCCCAGGAGGTGAAAGATACTTGTCCCATTTGAGTAACCATTGTGTGTCTTATCAGGTACTTGCTATTTATTACCATCCTCAATACTGACTTCTGCCCCTGATGTCTCCTATTTGGCACTAAGGAACACACACACACACACACACACACGTTTCAGAATAATGTTGCAGTAAAATTTAGGTTAAAAAAGCAAAGACATAGGTACAATTATGGAGGGCTGGAGTGTAAGTTTTAAGGAGAGTTAGGGAAAGTTAAAGTGAAGTATTGTACACTCTGCTGTCTTTTTATGTGAGTTTAAATTATGTGAATTTGAAATAGTGCATATCATGAAAAAATTAAATAAATACAATTTCCATGAACTGTTAAAATAACCTGAACCATTAGGCTCCATTTTCAAGTTAAAGTACCATTATTTATTATGGAAATGTACAATTTACTTTATGCTAAATTCACTATGTGACACAACCCTTCACCAACCTATAATGTAATAAAAAAAGAGCAAAGTTAAAGTAAAGTACTTTTGTGTAATGTGATGTTATTGAAGAACTGATATATTGAGAGGTCTTGTTTTTAACTGAAATATTTAGTATGAGGCTTTCAGAACAATTTATGGATCAGTAGATGTAGTAAATATTGTAATATAAACTGGAGCATTTAGGGAATACAGTATTATTTAAATATGGTACAAAGTTAGCCCTCAGGAATTCATATTTCATAAAATAGACAAGTTGATAATATGATGGTGTGATGCGAGTTTGTTTCAAGAATCTGTGCTTACTGTTTCATACATGATAATAATGTACAGTTGCCAAAAAAGGTATTGTGAATAATCTTGATAGAACTTTAACCCTAGTAATATCCACAACTATTTGTATGTGGACTATAAGTATGTATAACAGAAGGAAATATACATATCCTTCTGTAATATATACTTATAATATAGCATGTATAACAGAAGGAAATATACATATCCTTCTGTAATACATACTTATAATATAGCATGTATAACTGAAGGAAATATACATATCCTTCTGTAATACATACTTATAATATAGCATGTATAACTGAAGGAAATATACATATCCTTCTGTAATACATACTTATAATATAGCATGTATAACTGAAGGAAATATACATATCCTTCTGTAATACATACTTATAATATAGCATTTATAACAGAAGGAAATATACATATCCTTCTGTAATACATACTTATAATATAGCATGTATAACTGAAGGAAATATACATATCCTTCTGTAATACATACTTATAATATAGCATGTATAACTGAAGGAAATATACATATCCTTCTGTAATACATACTTATAATATAGCATGTATAACAGAAGGAAATATACATATCCTTCTGTAATACATACTTACATACATAATATACATATCCTTCTGTAATACATACTTATAATCCCTACAAACAACTATGGACATTAATATATTTAATGTTGTATCAATAATTGTTACAATATCTTTTTTGTCAATTGTACATAAAGTACATGATTATAAAGTACATAATTATAAAGTACATAATTATAAAGTACTGTATTCAATGTATAATATTGTATAAAGAAATATATACAGATATAAATAATAATATATATATTGTTAAAAAGAGAGGTTGAAGTTATAACTTTGATTTTATGACATTGTGAAAGTTGTGTGTGTGTGTGTGTGTGTGTGTGTATGTGTGTGTGTGTGTGTGTGTGTGTGTGTGTGTGTGTGTGTGCTGTTGAAAAAGGAGAATTTTTTGGTGAGGAGAGGAAGAAGTTGTGTGTGTGTGTTGGTGTGTGAGGAGCTGGTGTTTGTTATTGTGAGTTTGGCTTATTATAAGAAGTTGTGTGTGTGTGTGTGTGTGAGGAGCTGGTGTTTGTATTGTGTGTTTTGATAGTAAGAAGAAGTTGTGTGTGTGTGTGTTTGTTTATAGTGATGTTGTCAGTTATTAAGAGAAGACTGTTTTCTGGTGTAAACAATAACAACAACAAAATATTTTTAATACATATTACTGTATACATAACAATACATAATACTGTATGGTATACATAAATACATACATACATATACATACATACATAGATACATACATATACATACATATATATAGATACATACATACATACATATACAGTATATACATAGATAACAATACATATTACTGTATACTATACATAAATAAGTTAGTGTATAACTGGATTATCACTTTTGTATAATTATGGTCAAACTAATTAAGTAAATTAGGCTGCAAAATTATTGTCATTATTATTATTATTATTATTATTCTATAATATTTTTATTAATATAATATTAATAATATTAATATTTATTATTATCATCACTATTATTAATATTATCGTTATAATAATAATATTATTATTATTATTTTTATTACTATTATTATTTTTATTACTATTATTATTATTATTATTATTATTATTATTTTTGCTCTTGTAGAATAATGAGAGGGAGATGACAGTGGCGGCTGTAGCGGCTGCTGATGGCTTTGTGGCGGCTGCTGATGGCTGTGTAGCGGCTGTCGATGGTTGTGTGGCGGCTGCTGATGGCTGTGTGGCGGCTTCATCCATCTACACACACAGCCGCCAATAGAGTGTCAGCCACCAATAGAGTATCTCAGCCATCACACACAGGTTAGTTCCCAGTAATGTGTGTGTGTGTGTGTGTGTGTTAGAGGGAGAGAGAGTGTGTGTGTGTGTGTGTTAGAGGGAGAGAGAGAGAGTGTGTGTGTGTGTGTTAGAGGGAGAGAGAGAGAGTGTGTGTGTGTGTGTTAGAGGGAGAGAGAGAGAGTGTGTGTGTGTGTTTGGAGGCTTCTGATTCCTCCAAACTATTCCACAAAACAACCTCCTTCCATATAATAATAATAATAATAATTAACGGTTTATTGATAGGAATGCAACCCAGGCCTATACTCATTCTATCTGGTACTTCAGAGTACACTGTTACCATATCTAATTAATGGTACCCTATGACAACTCCAAACAGAATGCCAACAAAATGGTTCTCTTTATATTTGTATATACTGTATGTATGTCAGCTCACTCTCCACACCCTGGACATTCCTGTGTGGGAAGTAGTGACAATGTCTTTAGATTAATATACCACATCACATCACACAGGAAATATATTCTCCATTTTACATACACTCTGCTCTCTTTTTATGTGAGTTTAAATTATGCCAATTTGAAATAGTGCGTATCATGAAAAAAATTAAATAAATACAATTTCCATGAACTCTTAAAATAACGTGAACCATTAGGCTCCATTTTCAAGTTAAAGTTAAATTATTTATTATGGAAATGTACAATTCACTTTATGCGACCCCTTCAGGAACCTAACCTAACATAAAAAAGAGGAGAGTGTATATAACAATTGTTCATATACATATACTATTAAATGAAAAATTCATTGTGCATAGAACATTTCATGTCAATATACTCTTGTTAGTGGACAGTTTCCATTATGTGGTGAAGGTTTTGATTCTAGATCTGGCAACACTGCGGTCACCTCCTCACCTAGTGAGTAGGTTGGGGAATAGGCTTAGAGGTGAGGTGGAAATGCAGGACTACAGTTTTATTTTTGTTTATGGTGATGTATATGTGTGTGTGTGTGTGTGTGTTAGAGGGAAGGGTGGCAGTACGATACGGTATGAAAAAAATATCATAATTCCACACGCTTAAAAATATCCCACACTCTGCTCTCTTTTTATGTAGGTTTAAATTATGCAAATTTGAAATAGTGCGTATCATGAAAAAAATAAAATAAATGCAATTTCCATTTTCATACCCGTGTCGTTATACACTCTCTTCTTTTTTATGTATGTATGTATACTATATAATAATGAGTAGCTCTCTGTTACAACCAGACAACCGCCACACCCCCTTAAGCGAGATAATCGCCTTTAAAGTATAGGTAATAATCACGCATAAGGTAAACACGAATAATTTGTTGACCGTTACTTCACTTCACCAACTTGATATCACCACAATATAACATTTATTGTGGTTTTTAAGACTTCATTAGAGGCCAAATTTTCTTAGCTTTTAATTGATATATGCCAAAATGTGTTCAGTTCCCTATTAAAAAAGATATTACAGGTATAATAAATACGACTGTCATGGAGAAGAGGTGAAAAGTTTATGTTCGTACTGATATATTAGAATAATATGGAGAATTGGTAAATAATAATAATTTATGCTATTTAGATTAAGAAACTACATTGTTTAAGCATTCTATAGGTATAATTGTGAGGCAGTTACATAACAAAATAACTTTAAAATCTTTAAAAGAATAAGTACTATCAAGTCATTATTTTTATTCACGCTGTGTGCGTGGTATGCGGTAGGTTGGTGCGCGCAAGTTGCCAAACGTACGATTCAACCTACATTCCTCTCATCCGTTATTAATATGTCTCAATCACTATCCATATCATTCGCCATACATACATACACTGACATATATAAACACACTGCCATACATACATACACACACTGCCATACACACATACACACACTGCCATACATACATACACACACTGCCATACATACATACACACACTGCCATACATACATACACACACTGACATACATACATACACACACTGCCATACATACATACACACACTGCCATACATACATACACACACTGCCATACATACATACACACACTGCCATACATACATACACACACTGCCATACATACATACACACACTGCCATACATACATACACACACTGCCACACACACTGCCATACATACATACACACACTGCCATACATACATACACACACTGCCATACATACATACACACACTGCCATACATACATACACACACTGACATACATACATACACACACTGACATACATACATACATACACTGCCATACATACATACACACACTGACATACATACATACACACACTGACATACATACATGCACACACTGACATACATACATACACACACTGACATACATACACACACTGACATACATACATACACACACTGTCATACATACATACACACACTGACATACATACATACACACACTGCCATACATACATACACACACTGCCATACATACATAAACACACTGTCATACATACATACACACACTGCCACACACACTGCCATACATACATACACACACTGCCATACATACATACACACACTGTCATACATACATACACACACTGTCATACATACATACACACACTGACATACATACACACACTGCCATACATCAACACACTGCCATACATACACAGACTCACACATACACACTCACTCTTCTGTGAGGTGTCAGTGAATCGTGTAAACACAGATGCTCCTCCCATTCCTGTACCTCATCCTACCATCCCTATATTCCTGTCACCTCATCCTATTCCTTATTCTCCTATTCGTGTGTCTTGTCTGTCCTCACTCATCCTTATCCTGCATCCATTTTTACTCATTTTTATCCCATACTCACCTATTCTTGTCTCACGATCCTACTTTATGTACCCACTCATTTCTATTCATCTCTCTCTCTCTTACACACACACACAGACAGTTCCCGTGCCTCGTCTTGTTCGTGGTAGGTGGCAAGGTCTAATAAGTAAGGTCTGTCGGCGCGCAGGCTGGGGTGTGTAGATGGAGGGATTGTGTGTGTGTGTGTGGATGGAGGGATTGTGTGTGTGTATGTGGAAGGAGGGATTGTGTTTGTGTGTGTGGATGGAGGGATTGTGTGTGTGTGTGTGTGTGTGTGTGTGTGTGGATGGAGGGATTGTGTTTGTGTATGTGGAAGGAGGGATTGTGTGTGTGTGTGGAAGGAGGGATTGTGTGTGTGTGGATGGAGGGATTGTGTGTGTGTGTGGAGGGAGGGATTGTGTGTGTGTATGTGGAAGGAGGGATTGTGTGTGTATGTGGAAGGAGGGATTGTGTGTGTATGTGGAAGGAGGGATTGTGTGTGTGTGGATGGAGGGATTGTGTGTGTGTGGAAGGAGGGATTGTGTGTGTGTGTGTGTGTGTGTGGATGGAGGGATTGTGTTTGTGTATGTGGAAGGAGGGATTGTGTACCTGGATGACAGTTCACGGTATTAGTAACGGGAGACAATGGAAGAAGTTTCTATCAAGATAAGGCCTAAATTTCTCCAAGTTAAAAGATGTTGTTCAGCATGAACGTAAATACGCACATTTTTTAAGCCAAAATTGAATCCATCACTGACCCCAACCTTCGTGTTGACTGGTACAAGGATGGTCAGCCAATTCAGATGGGATAATTCTTTCGCCTCATTCATGATTTTGGTTATGTGACGAAACTTTGGTTCGCGGCTGTATCTGCCTTATTGTATGCGTGTGTATGTAAAGTATGCGAGTGTGTGCCTGTTTGTGTGTGTGTTGTATTGTGTTATCTACTGTGTGTCCTGTAATACAGAATTACAGGCTAGGGTAGAAAAGAAAATATATAGAGAAACACACATACCCACTAAACCTCCACTGCCATTATCAGCCTAAGAGAGAGAGAGAGAGAGAGAGAGAGAGAGAGAGAGAGAAGGACATACAGTCTGTCAATGATGCACGTATCCACGGTTGAGTTAGTACCCACACTCGTTCAGTTACACTCAGTTTTAGCTGGTAAAATCTGGAGTAGAAATCAGGGGTACAGCAGATATTAGATTGACCAATCACAAACACTGTAAGATAACCCACCTTACTACTCCAGGTTTTACTGGCTAAAACTGCGAGTAACTGAACGAGGGTGGGGTACATGCATCGACAGACTGTACACTCTCCCGTCCCATCCCATTACTCATTCTCTTTCTCTCTCATCCTTCCTCGGTAATCTACCACTCTTCTCACACTCCACTTACTTCATTCCCTCATTCCACCCTCGTTCTCTCTACCTGTTCATCATCTCCCACTCTTTCCATCCCACTACTATAATCTTTCCTTTTTCAGTACTTTCTTTTACCTATTTCTCCCCACCATTAATACCCTGCTATCTCCACTCCCTTTCTTACTTCCCTCATCACCTTTCCTCACTCATTCCCTAATTACCAACCCATCCTCCCCCTATCCCTAACAGTCATTCAACACACATAACTTCAAGGTCAGTCAGGAAGGGTGAGGGAGTAATAAGACAGGGAGGGAACACCCTCCCCCCTCCCCCGCAAACACACACACACAACTCTGAAGTAAACCACAGGACTTTACTGTACTCTATTATAGTATACTGACTGTATACCCACATCTATAGAATAATATTTGAGAAGGTAGAGGTGGAGAGCTGGAGAAAATGAATCATAGTCTAGTAACTCGCTATGAGATGGTGTTAAATTTGCTGGTGGCAGTATCTCTTGATGTGAAAATATATCCTTAATGTACGGGTATTTTGTAGTATCAATATAAGCTAGCAATCGTTTAGGCTTACAATCTTTGCTTCATTCAGGGCAATGGGAGCATCATATTTTTGTGAGAGTTGTACAGTCGCGGACAATAATATCGCGCCCCTCCTGACTGGGGCGTATATCAAAAGCGCGGATTCGAAAAGTGACCGCGTTGGAACCTCACCAATAAACCATTATCAAATGCGCGGCAAGGTTAATCCCATTTGTTCCCTATGTCAATAAGTATCATTCGGTGTGTCATAATGCTTCACACGGTGTTAACTGAGACTGAGAAATTATAATTTGGTCTACATTTCATTGACCAAACAGATGTAGAAGATTGCTTCGTCGAGGAGGTAATGACAGACACACCTCAGGATGAGAGATGTACTCGCTTTACAGACTATCTGGTTGATAATTAAGTAACAGCAGAATCAAAATATCCTCCAGTGCTTTGGGCTGAAGTCCCTTCAAATACAAAGCGTACCAACAATTCAGCTGAATCTTTTCATGCTCATTTCAATGAGCAATTTTATACATCCCATCCATCTATATTAATGTTGTGTTCATGGATGTACTAGGAAAGCTCCAGCCTGCTACTAATATTAAGATGAGGAGTATCAGTAAACCAGCAACTACACGGAAAGTTGAACGAGACAGGACAGAATATGTCATGGCACAATACAACAAATTTATCTCTGACGAAATAAACCGACACAATTACATGAAGTGTTTAGGTAACTGATTCCCAGCAAGAACAAACATGTAACTTTGAAAGGAGTGAAAACGCGATGAATTAAGAACAAAAAAACAAAATCCTTCAAAATCCCCGTGGTAAGCAACAGATGATAGCGTCTGGCTAACGGAAGAGGTGAACGATCATTAAAGAACTGCTACACAAGCCGACTTTCAAGTCCCACTCAGCCGCGCTTTTGATAGAAATATATCAGCGCTTTCAATGATGACCCGCCGCGCTTTTGATATGCCAATCCGCGCTTTCGTAAAAGGGCGCCTGACTGTGACTCAGTCAGAAGAGGGGCGCGATATTATTGTCCACAATAGTACATCAACAAGGTTAAATACCTTTTGCGAGTAGGCTTTTACCTAACAGGATTTAATTGTGCATCACTATAATCCATCTGAATGAAATACCCTTCCTTGTATGCAACATCAAAAACAAATAATCTGGCTTCTATGAAGGATACAGATTCACTCTTTGGTTTTCAATTCACTATGTAATTGCTGGCGCATTCTCACAACTAGATACTAATAACGAATAGCATACCGAATAATGTTGCAATACGAGTCAAAGTCGTTAATATCACTCGCGGATAAATTTCCTTTCAATATTCCCAAATGCACTGTCACACGGTAAAAAAGTGTCCAGGCACGAGATACGTGTTCTATAAATCTATGGTTTTTAATCGGCCACTGTGCACTTCGTGGAGATAGTTAAGTTTTTAGCCTCCACAATTGTCACTAAACACGATTAGATGTTTGAAAGCCTTCTTATCAAAATCAAACTCAAGATCAATCCACTTTTTAAGACAGCTAGCTATTTCGACAGAGCCACGTCCACCTGTAACCTCGTCCCAAACAAACATTGTTGATGTATTTGTCTTGACGTTATGAATACAAAAATTATACATCCACAACTTGGGATGGTAGTATGTAACACTTGTGGAGTTTTGGTATAGGGATAGTCTGCTGTAATTCTATGCAAATAACAGCTACATTATTATTATTATTTTCCTTCTTCTTTATTAATCGTTGACCTTCTGATGCTTTCGCCTTGTGTTGCCTTAGCTGTTCTTTTCCTCCCTATTATCTCTCATTCGCTACCGAAAGACAGAAAGACAGAGGAAAACAGCTAAATACACACACACACACACACAGAGAGAGAGAGAGAGAGAGAGAGAGAGAGAGAGAGAGAGAGAGAGAGAGAGAATAAATAGATAGATAGAGTCAGCATATACTAAGAAAGTCATTTTAATTGGCTGTTTTTAAATTTCTCTCATTTCCCTCTCTCCACGTACATTCTCTCATCTCCCTACCTCCCCCTCCTCCCCCTCTCTCGTTTATTAAGTAAATTTCCTGTAAGGAAGGGTAGGTCGAAAGTTACTACAATAATACCTCAATTTGACCCTTACAGTGTGTGTGTGTGTGTGTGTATGGGGGGGGGGATGGTGGGGTGGGTACGCATGTGTGGTCAGCTATGCCTGTGACTTTACTGGTGAAAGAAATACGTTTGTGTTTGTGTCGATCAACCTACAGGAAATTTTGTGAGCTCACAAATTATTATAATTGGATTTAATTAATTATGCATCTTATTCGATGCATTGTCATAATTTTATTAAGAAATATTGAAGTACTTTAAAGAGTTCCCTAAAATGCAGTACGAGAAGTTGTCGGTACGGCGCCGCGCGCCGGGCACCACCCACCCACCGGCATCGTTCAAGAATTTTTCCTTTACTATTTATGTCAATATTGTGATAACTACATGGATTTACAGTTTGTTTTTGCAATAAATATGTATATTAATGTTTATACTCTATAGCAAACGTTCCCAACTGCTAATAAAATAATCACATAAAGCATGAAGTAAATAATAAGAAATCACGCATGGGCAACATGACCGACGGCTCAGTGCTCACAGCTACACACACTCGCTTGTCATTGTCTCCACAGTACTTCATTCTATTTCAAACGTTCTAGGCCTGTCTATATGCAAGTTAAGATGATAGTAATTTGTTCATTAGATAGAAGAGGAATTGTAGAAGTGATTCATGTTAATAACTCAATTTCAGGGTAATGGCGGAAGTCTGGTTGTAACAGTCAGGGCCTCATATACACTATCTTCTTTTTTTATTACATTATAGGTTGGTGTAGGGTTGTGTCACATAAAGTGAATTTAGCATAAAGTAAATTGTACATTTCCATAAATAATAATAATAATAATAATAAATAATTTAACTTTAACTTGAAAATGGAGCCTAATGGTTCACGTTATTTTAAGAGTTCGTGTAAATTGCATTTATTTAATTTTTTTTCATGATACGCACTATTTCAAATTCACATAATTTAAACTCACATAAAAAGAGAGGAGAGTGTATGTAAACATGATGTGTGTGTGTGTGTGTGTGTGTGTGTGTATGTATGTATGTATGTATGTAAACAATAACTTAACATACTGTACAGTTGCCCAAGAAAAGACTGCAACCCAATATGCTGGTGTGTGTGTGTGTGTGTGTGTGTACCTATAATTGAAGTTAGTTGTAGTTGTAGTTAGCTGAAGCCAATAACATACATACATATATACATACATTTATAGGTTATTATAGGTTGTGAGTGATACATTGATAATATAATACCAGTGTTTACTTTGGAGCACCTGCCAGATATTGACACACACACACACACACACACACACACACACACACACACACACACACACACACACCAGCATATTTGGTTGCAGTCTTTTCTTGGACAACTGTACACCTGGCTAGAACTATATATATATATATATATATATATATATATATATATATATATATATATATATATATATATATATATATATATATATATACAGGGTGTCTGGAATGTTTTGCCCGAAAATTTGACAATTGCCTGCTTTATTAATTCTGAAAAGAAAATACTCTATTCATGTGATTTTTTTTTTTTTAGTTTAGCGGTAATTGAGACATTTAATTAAGTGGTTTGTTCGTATGTACAGATTGTTTGTAACTAGAATGTTGGTATGTCGGGGAGTTATTAATATTATATTATATTTCAAATGCAATAACTATTAAGATAACTCAGGTGGAAATTTTACCTTTACCCAAAAGAAAAAAAAAAATATAATATTGCTTCTAATTAAATATATACTGAATTATTGTTTCTAAGATAATGAAAACTATATATTGTTTCTGAAAATATGAAACTTGTATTATTATTATTACTAAATAAATAAAAACTATTCTTGTTTGTAATAAGATTAAAACTATTCTTGTTTGTAATAAGATTAAAACTATTCTTGTTTGTAATAAGATTAAAACTATTAGTTTCTTATAAATTAAAATTTTCATTACTATTTCTAAAATAGTAAAAAGTTGAAAACTAATTTTGATTCTCAGAAAATTGAAAACTCTTATTGATTAGAAAAATATCGTCACCATTATTTAGAAAAAGTCAAAACTATTATTTGTTTCTAAAAATGAAAAAAAAAAAAAAAAAAAAAAAAATGAATAAAATAATATTAATTCTAAAAAAATGTAAGTTATTTTTTGTCCAGATGAGCTGGACTGACAGCAGTGTGGGTGGCCAGGAACAGATTTGTTGTTATGAATAAGACAAACCAGGTATATAAACATTATATACAACAACAACAACATTACATACATATATATAGAGAGTTGTTGGTTCCTTCCTCATTGGCTTGTATATGTTTCTTTGTTTTCAGAGTAAATAATCTGTTTCTTCTTCACTGTTGCTAATATCCAATGTCATTGTCGCAATGTCTTGTTGCTTTGATGTGTGTTGTTGGCCTGTTTGTCTGTTTGTTTTGATGTGTGTTGTCGGCCTGTTTGTCTGTTTGTTTTGATGTGTGTTGTCAGCCTGTTTGTCTGTTTGTTTTGATGTGTGTTGTCAGCCTGTTTGTCTGTTTGTTTTGATGTGTGTTGTCGTCCTGTTTGTCTGTTTGTTTTGATGTGTGTTGTCAGCCTGTTTGTCTGTTTGTTTTGATGTGTGTTGTCAGCCTGTTTGTCTGTTTGTTTTGATGTGTGTTGTCAGCCTGTTTGTCTGTTTGTTTTGATGTGTGTTGTCAGCCTGTTTGTCTGTTTGTTTTGATGTGTGTTGTCGGCCTGTTTGTCTGTTTTGATGTGTGTTGTCGGCCTGTTTGTCTGTTTGTTTTGATGTGTGTTGTCAGCCTGTTTGTCTGTTTGTTTTGATGTGTGTTGTCGGCCTGTTTGTCTGTTTGTTTTGATGTGTGTTGTCAGCCTGTTTGTCTGTTTGTTTTGATGTGTGTTGTCAGCCTGTTTGTCTGTTTGTTTTGATGTGTGTTGTCAGCCTGTTTGTCTGTTTGTTTTGATGTGTGTTGTCAGCCTGTTTGTCTGTTTGTTTTGATGTGTGTTGTCAGCCTGTTTGTCTGTTTGTTTTGATGTGTGTTGTCGGCCTGTTTGTCTGTTTGTTTTGATGTGTGTTGTCAGCCTGTTTGTCTGTTTGTTTTGATGTGTGTTGTCAGCCTGTTTGTCTGTTTGTTTTGATGTGTGTTGTCGGCCTGTTTGTTCATTATTTCTCCCCTTATCATTATTTCCACCTCTCCTCCTCCTTCCTCTGTAGTGACTCGGAGTCATCCTTGTACTCAACACTAATGTAAATCACTTACAGTTATTTATAGGAATGAGTTTCTGTTTATTTATTTTATTAAGAGCTCAGTTCCTCTTTTGTCACATCAGCAAAGTTGTTTTATTATTATTGTATTATTGTGTATTTATTTACTGTCTCTAGGTATTTAAAGCAGTAGTAGGAGTAGGGGACAGGCTTGGGGGGGGGTTTAGGGACAGGCTTTTTACCCACCCCAAGCCTGTTCCTCTATTCCTGCACCCCCCCCAAGCCTGTCCCCTACTCCTACTACTGCTTTAAATACCTAGAGACAGTAAATAAATACACAATAATATTATCATTATCTTTAATAATAAAACAACTCAACTTTACAACTCTTTAAATAACAAAATACAACCTATTAACAATTAAATATTGATAATAATGATAATAATAATAATAATAATGATACTAATGATGATGATGATAATAATAATAATAATAATAATAATAATAATAATAATAATAATAATAATAATAATAATAATAATAATAATAATAATATGTATTAGTGCTCATGACTGTGGTTGTACAGTCGACAACAAATGTTTCATTACCATCTTTTCACCCAGTGCAATTTTTTTCTGGTTATTTTATGGTTATTCACGTTCTAAAATACACTGTCTATTTTTATTACATTATAGGTTGGTGAAGGGTTATGTCACATAAAGTGAATGTATGTATGTGTGTGTGTATGTACAGTATATATATATATATATGTATGTATAGGTTGGTGAAGGGTTGTCACATAAAGTGAATTTAGCATAAAGTAAATTGTACATTTCCATAATAAATAATGGTACTTTAACTTGAAAATGGAGCCTAATGGTTCATGTTATTTTAACAGTTCCTGTAAATTGCATTTATTTAATATTTTTCATGATACGCACTATTTCAAATTCACATAATTTAAACTTGCATGTCCCTGTCTCTCTCTTCCCACAACACCATAATTAATTCCATGTGTTGTTTTTCAGATGGAGTGAGATGAGGGTCAATTTATAACATGGTACAAGAAAGTGGATTGAAACCTGTCCTGATGTTGTCTTCTTAAGGACCTCTGTGTGTGTGGGTGTGTGGGTGTGTGTCATGATGTAGTCAGAAAATAAAAGGTTAGTGAGTTATACAAACATTGACATTAAACACACACACACACACACACACACCCCACATAGGTGGAAATATGTGGACGACTCCACCATAGGCATCATGGTGGACAACACTTCTCCCACCCATGACTACAACACCCTACAAGACACCCTCAACAACCTTCAGGACTGGACCAAAGTAAATAATGTCACTATCAATCATGACAAGACTGTGGTGATGCATGTCAATACTGCAACCACAGAGGTCCAACCACCAGCTGTCACCCTCGGCCAGCACAACATCAAAGTAGTGGACTGCAGTAAATTGCTGGGGGTTGTGATTGACAACAAGCTGACCTGGGATAAACACGTGGCTACTGTGGTGAAGACAGCATCCTATAAGCTGTATATGTTGAGGCAGCTAAGATCACTGGGGATGCAACAAGCCGAACTGGGGAGTATATACAACATCTTTATCCTCCCCAAGTTTACCTATTGTTCCCCAGCTTGGGCCTGCTCCCTCACGTTAACACAACAGCGTTGACTGGAGAGAGTGCAAAAGAGGGCCTGTAGGATTATCCTAGGATTTGAATACACGGGCTACGAAACCGCCCTCACCACCCTAGGGATGCTACCTCTCTCCAAACACCACCTCAATATCACCAGCCAGTTTGCTCAAAAATTACTGGTCCACCCCCGCCACCGAGACCTACTACCACCAGACGCTCCAAGACCAACACGGACAACAAGACGATATAACAAGCTACAACCTATCAGGGCCAGAACGGAGAGATACAAGAAGAGCCCCATCCCTACTATGACTAACATTATAAATAACATGTAAACACACACACACACACACACACACACACGATAATCCAGCCTACCCCTTTCCTACCTGACATCCAGTAATCCTCACCAGACCTCACACCTACAGTCCCCCACTCCCAGATTCCACTATCACACACACACACACTCACACACACACACACACACACACACACACACTCTCGCTTATGTATATACTATTTATTATGCTCATCATTATCATGCTCATCCCCATAATGTATTGTCACTATGTATATTTTCAGCCCTATGGCTGCCAAACCAATCAATAAACCGTTTATTATTATTATTATTATTATTATTATTACACACACAATGATATTGGCTTCTTAGGCTGCTTTCACACGAGCGTTTGGGAACGCAATGTTTTAACATTGAATGGAGTTAAATGTAACCTTTCACATAAGGAAATATACATATCCTTCTGTAATACATACTTATAAACATGTATAACAGAAGGAAATATACATAACCTTCTGTTAAATGTAACCTTTCACACAACACATTACACACCAGTCCAACACAACACAACACACACGTCCAAACCAACAAGGACATACAATATTATATACAATATTATCAACACATACATTATTATTTACTCATCCACCAACATCCACATATAAAATAATATATTTTTTTCTCTACCAATATAATGCATAATTGCAATTATGCATATGACATTTATATTTATATTTGTATTTTGCATTAACAACATGTAATTGAAATTCATAGTCCTTGTTGTATAATAATTGGTATATATTTTTGACATAACCATTATTTCTTCATTATAATAATTTGGTATATATTTATTTCTTCATTATAATAATTTGGTATATATTTATTTCTTCATTATAATAATTTGGTATATATTTATTTCTTCATTATAATAATTTGGTATATATTTATTTCTTCATTATAATAATTTGGTATATATTTATTTCTTCATTATAATAATTTGGTATATATTTATTTCTTCATTATAATAATTTGGTATATATTTATTTCTTCATTATAATAATTTGGTATATATTTATTTCTTCATTATAATAATTTGGTATATATTTATTTCTTCATTATAATAATTTGGTATATATTTATTTCTTCATTATAATAATTTGGTATATATTTATTTCTTCATTATAATAATTTGGTATATATTTATTTCTTCATTATAATAATTTGGTATATATTTATTTCTTCATTATAATAATTTGGTATATATTTATTTCTTCATTATAATAATTTGGTATATATTTATTTCTTCATTATAATAATTTGGTATATATTTATTTCTTCATTATAATAATTTGGTATATATTTATTTCTTCATTATAATAATTTGGTATATATTTATTTCTTCATTATAATAATTTGGTATATATTTATTTCTTCATTATAATAATTTGGTATATATTTATTTCTTCATTATAATAATTTGGTATATATTTATTTCTTCATTATAATAATTTGGTATATATTTATTTCTTCATTATAATAATTTGGTATATATTTATTTCTTCATTATAATAATTTGATATATATTTATTTCTTCATTATAATAATTTGGTATATATTTATTTCTTCATTATAATAATTTGGTATATATTTATTTCTTCATTATAATAATTTGGTATATATTTATTTCTTCATTATAATAATTTGGTATATATTTATTTCTTCATTATAATAATTTGGTATATATTTATTTCTTCATTATAATAATTTGGTATATATTTATTTCTTCATTATAATAATTTGGTATATATTTATTTCTTCATTATAATAATTTGGTATATATTTATTTCTTCATTATAATAATTTGGTATATATTTATTTCTTCATTATAATAATTTGGTATATATTTATTTCTTCATTATAATAATTTGGTATATATTTATTTCTTCATTATAATAATTTGGTATATATTTATTTCTTCATTATAATAATTTGGTATATATTTATTTCTTCATTATAATAATTTGGTATATATTTATTTCTTCATTATAATAATTTGGTATATATTTATTTCTTCATTATAATAATTTGGTATATATTTATTTCTTCATTACAATAATTTGGTATATATTTTTGACATAACCTCATTATTTCTTCATTATAATAATTTTGTATATATTTTTGACATAACCTCATTATTTCTTCATTATAATAATTTGGTATATAACAGAGAGAGAGAGAGTGAGAGAAAAAGAGAGAGAGACTGTCAATAAATCTATCGATCTATCTATCGATCTATCTATTTATCTGTATGTTTGTCTGTCTGTCTATCTATCTATATCTATATATCTGTCTGTCTGTCTGTCTGTCTATCTATATCTATATATCTGTCTGTCCATCCATCCATCCATCCATCCATCCATAATCAAACTTAATAATCTTATAATTGCAGCATATCGATTTTTAGCAATGTTTCAACTTTAATTGTACAGCTTTTTTAATCCCTATTGTGTTAGGTAACTGTTGAGATAATCCTAATCCTGACATACCACACTCATTAAGGATATGTTTAATACATTACATGACACAATTTGATATCCTTACCTAAGATTATTCTTGCTCAATATCCAACCATTCTGGTTTTTATGTGACTGTCAAGAGGAAACACTCCAAGTTCACCATAAACCATCTATGTCATTACAGGTATTTTTATAAACACTCAGTATCTGTTTTAAATATTTCACATACAGTAACTCACTCTCTCTCACAATATAAGGACCTCAAATTTCACATGCATACGTCAGTATTGGTAATACCATTTTACTAAATAAATCAATTTGTAAATGGACTGGTAAATCCAACTTTGTACACTTACCTACTACTAAGTACAGTTAGACACAGGAATGGGTGGTACAGCCCAGGAGGTGAAAGATACTTGTCCCATTTGAGTAACCATTGTGTGTCTATTATCAGGTACTTGCTATTTATTACCATCCTCAATACTGACTTCTGCCCCTGATGTCTCCTATTTGGCACTAAGGAACTTGATATTGGGAGAAATAGACCATCTTTCACCTGGGCTGTACCATGAATTCCTGTGTCCAACAGTACCTGTAATTATTTCATATTCACGTCTATAGTCTCTCATCACATTTTCATTCCATACAATATTTATCTCATTTTCATGTTTTCTATATACATATACTTGTACAATAAGTTTCTAGAGCGTTACCTGCTTCTTTTGGGTTAAATGGTATTTTTTCGTTTTCTCTTTCATATATTTTAAGTTCCTTTTTATTAATCTCATTACCTTTCAGTTTGTTAATATTATCCCGTGTATGTGTGTTTTATATGTGTGTTTTGAATACGTGTGTGTGTGTGTTTGTTTATGTTGTGTGTATTTGTTTATATGTATATATGATTTTTAATACGTGTTTTATGTGTGTGTGTGTGTGTTTTAAATACACCAGGTTCTCTTATACAACTTCCTCTTTTATCTACATTTATTTTTATTGTTTTCTGCATAGCCTTGTCTCTAGCAATTATCATATTATTCTCAAAGGTCTCTATTCTGTCTATATCTGTATGTTCTAATTTATGTAGTTCCTTCATGAAATCTTTTTTTGTCTTCTCGTTAATGTCTATATATGTTTTAGTTATGAATTGGTCATACTTTCTCTTTCTCAGATTAATTCCAAAGTCAATAATCATTAAGTTATGATCTGATAAATCGAATATTTCTTTATTTTCATCAATGAAAATTGAATTTAGTTTGTTACTTAGGGCATTATTTATAAGACAGTAATCTATCACACTTTCTCCATGTATAAATCCCGCTACGTATTATTTATTTAATAAGTTCAAAACTATCTTTCCATTTCTATCCAATTTTTGATTTCCTAAAAAAACAACGTGACCATTCCAGCTCATCTTCAATTATTCTTTTAATTTTTAAGTTTCTTTCATCATCATTAACTGACATATATACAAGTATAATATTTATTTTAAACCCCATTATCAGTAATTGGACTTGCATTATATCTGGGTGTTTTGTTTGTTTTTTATTTACTATAACTTTATTTACATTATATATTTACATTATTCTTATTTTTAAAACTCTCAATTTTCCCCAATCCCTTGTTTAGTATATATTTATCAAATCTCAATTGAGTTTCTGTTAAATATAATATATCTATTTCACTTCTTATCAGCCTCTCTATTTCTACCAATTTAACTTTACTTAACCCTTGTATAGTAAGTAATTTTAGTCTAATATTTACATATGTTATTACTAATATTCCTCCTTTCCTTCTCTATTCATTATTGTTATTATTATTATTCTTTCTTTCCTTTTCTATTCATTATTATTATTATTATTATCCCTACTTTCCATCTCTTATTAGGCTATTATTATTATTATTATTATTCCTCTTTACCTTCTCTTTTCATTAAAAAGTCATTGAAAACTCATATGTTCAAGTTACAATAGTGAAAAATAAGTACATATGTACATGAATGTTTCTCCATTGGCTTTTTTTTCATCTAGTTTCTCCTTCAACTTCTCAATCCTTTTCCTATTCTCTTCCCTCTCCTTCCTAGTCCTATCCTTAGATATTCCTATCTTCTTCATCTGAGTCTTTGTAGGTGTTCTTTAGATTTCTAGCATTTTTTAAATATTTCCCATTTCATATTGTCATCTGTCAGAGTGATTAATTAGTACAGGTGTGTTTTGGTTTTGTGTCTTTATTCCCAATATTATTAAATTAAGTTATTCATGACTATTCTTTCATTCACCTTAATTTCCTTCATGATTTCTCTTCATCTTTATCTGTTTGTTCTGTTTCTGTTTGACTTTCCTGTAAATTATAGATTACAATGTTATTTTTCCTCTTATCTCTATCTTGTTTTCTTTTAACTCTTCATATACAGTTTCCCTAACCTCTGCCTGTAAGTTGTACCTATGTTACCCATTAAGTTCACACCATTCTCTTTAGGTATATATATCTGTCTTTAATTAAGCCTTTTACCATTTCTTTAATTTCTTTATTACTTTATTTCCCCTTTTATTGTCAAAACTTCTGTGTTCAATTTTGTATTCTCTTCCATTAAAGCTCTATACTTCTTCTAAAAACTCATCTTCCCTAACCTAACCTAACCTAACCTAACCTTTTTTTCCTACACAACCACATAAGGTCATTATTCTCATTTAATATATCATATTTCTTTACTGTGACCTTGACACATCCTATATGGAACCATTGTTTACATTTATCACAGAGCAATCCTTTGGGTCCATTCCACAGTGGTTTGTTTTGGTTTGTAAGCTCGCAAACGAAAGAATGTTTGTCGTGTAAATGCCTTATAAGTGAATTATTTAATGAATTTGGTGAGTAATCTATACAGTGATCATTATTATCTAACTGTTGGATAGATATTGTGAATGTGGATACTCGCCTTTTGGAAAATAATGAAGCCTTAAAATTTTGGTTGGTTGGGGAGCTAACAAACCAATACCACTGTGGAATCAACCCTTTATCACTAGAAGTAACTTTTTTATCACATTTGCATCGACTTATCTCTCTTTTTTGTTTCTCTTTCTTCCTCTGTAGTGATTCGGGGTCATCCTTGTACTCAACACTAATGTAAATCACTTACAGTTATTTATAGGAATGAGTTTCTGTTTATTTGTTTTATCAAGAGCTCAGTTCACCTTCCTCTTCCAAGTGTTCCTGGACGATGGTTTAATATATGGTATTAATATTTATTTGCATTGCAGGTGTGTGTGTGTGTTGGTGTGCCAGGACTTTTGGGAGCAGGTGTGTAATGGCAGGGGTTGACTCATTTACCCCTGTAGTAGCTGTGTCATGGCAGGGTTACCTCTACCCCTGGAGCAGGTGTGTAATGGCAGGGGTTGACTCTTCTAACAGGGTTCACCAGAGTATATACAGTGAGTCTAAGGCTGCTTTCACACCAGCGTTTTTGATGTGCGTTCGGGAACGCGTTAGATTTTTGTAGCCGCGTTGGACACACGTTTGCTACGCGTCCACGTTTCAATATTGACAGTCACCCCCCCCCCCTACCTCCACCCTGCTTTCCCACCAAGTTCATTAATATTAGTTCATTAATTATATTAGGCTACATGATGTATACATACATGTACAGTCTGGGGCAGAAGTCTTGTCGCTTCAACTGCTTCACTGAGGCAGGCAGTGTTCATTAACTTGAGAAATACACACATTTTCTACACCTAATAATCTTGTGCCTCAGTGAAGCAAGTGAGGCAACAGCACTTTTGCTGCTGACTGTACCTTATAACAATTATTATGCTGAAATATATATGCATATTTACAATCAATGACTATACAGTATATCATACTTGAATGCATTACACACCAAAAATAATTGTTGCCAGTGTACTGAACACATAATGTAGTAGCAACAAGTGTCATCCATCCATCTGTGTGTAAGGTTTGAACAGAACTAACAGAGTCCTCTGGGCTGTCACCACACCTGAGAGAGGTAGTTAACGACAGTTGTGTCTGTCTGTACACGTGGTATCTATACACTGGTGTGTCAGCTGTCATTGTTACCAGTAGTCAGTAACGACGTGTGTATTAATAACGACACACGTGTCCATGTTGGTTTGGACGTCTGCACAGTGTTGGACTGGTGTGTAATGTGTTGTGTGAAAGGTTACATTTAACTCCATTGAATGTTAAAACGTCACGTTCCCAAACGCACGTTCGAGAACGCTGGTGTAAAAGCAGCCTAATAGAGTTGTATATAGAGTAAGGACCTGAGGTTGAATTAATATTAGTGAAATCACACTGTCATCATGATCATAAACGGTGAATAAAAACCCCCACTCTTGTTGATGGAAATAATATATTAATACAAACAGTTTGTGTGAACACTGCCACCATCTTCAGTGTTCTACAGAGAACAAAGTTATGACAGGGTTGATTCCACAGTGGTTTGTTAGCTCGCAAACGAAAGAATGTTTGTCGTATAAATGCCTTATGGATGAATTATTTAATGAATTTGGTGAGTAATCTATACAGTGATCATTATTATTATTATTAAATGCCTTAAGGGTGAATTATTTAATGAATTTGTTGGCCACGGCAGAAGTGTGTCCAGTTTTCCCTGTTCCAACACTCCCTCCTTACTTGTTCAAACCCTCCCCTGACCCTTACTTACTTACATAAGTAAGAAAGTAAGTAAGTAAGTAAGTAAGTAAGGGTCAGAGGAAGGTTTGAACAAGTAAGGAGGGAGTGTTGGAACAGAGTAGGGAGTAAGGAGGGAGTGTTGGAACAGGGACAACTGGAGACACTTCTGCCTTTACCACCCCCTTGGAGGGAGTTACCGGAGGGAACCAGGCGTCACACCTATAGATAGATAGATAGATGTATGTATGTATTAGATATAATGTTGTAATACAATTTTAATACAGAGATGACAGATATATATATATAGTTCTCATGGTAAATTATGTATGTACTGTATAAGTTCAAACCTATGTAGGTATTGGTTTGTTAGCTCCCCAACCAACCAAAATTTTAAGGCTTCATTATTTTCCAAAAAGTGAGTATCCACATTCACAATACATACATACAGTACATACATACAGTACATACATACATACATACATACATACATACAGTACATACATACATACATACATACAGTACATACATACATACATACAGTACATACATACATACATAAATACAGTACATACATACATACAGTACATACATACATACATAATTTACTTTGTCTAAATCACTCTTCTCAATACTGAAAAATAAATATATCTTGAAAGAGGTTTTAAGTTTGTTCAGCTTTGCATAAAATGAAACACAAGTTGTACAAGAGTTTTACAAGGATTCCTATTTTTATGTTTGCAATCTTTTTCTTCTCTTTCCTTTTCTTTATTATTATTATTATTATTATTATTATTATTACAGCCACACAGCCACACAGCCGTCACTCACAATGTATTCTACAGCCGCTGGGGAAAAGCCAACTTGCACAGCCATGACTCACAGTGTGTGTGTGTGTGTGTGTTTACCAGTACCTACACACACACACACAGCCACCACACACAGGTTAGTTCCCACTTCCCAGTAGTTTGTACAGGTTTGGTCCCGGTAATGTGTGTGTGTGTGTGTTAGAGGGAGAGAGAGAAAGAGTGTGTGTGTGTGTTTGGAGGCTTCTGATTCCTCCAAACTATTCCACAAAACAACCTCCTTCCATATATATGTGTGTGTGTGTGTGTGTGTGTAATAATAATAATAATAATAATAATGATAAACGGTTTATTCAAGATAGCAGCAATACAACTGAATATTCACAAATTACACTATAAATATGGTTGGTACAAAAATAACAAAAAAACAAACAAGAACAAACACAGACAATATACTAAGGGTTGTTGATAATATTTACAATGGTGTGTGTGTGTGTGTGTTAGAGGCAAGGGTGGCAGTACGGTACAGTATGAAAAAAAATATCATATTAATTCCACACGCTTAAAAATATCATATACATCTATATATACATACATATACATACATACATACACTCTGCTCTCTTTTTATGTGAGTTTAAATTATGTGAATTTGAAATAGTGTGTATCATGAAAAAATTAAATAAATGCAATTTACATGAACTGTTATAATAACATGAACCATTAGGCTCTATTTTCAAGTTAAAGTACTATTATTTATTATTATTATTATTATTATTATTTATTATGGAAATGTACAATTTACTTTATGCTAAATTCACTTTATGTGACACAACCCTTCACCAACCTATAATGTAATAAAACACCACAGTGTATATAATTCATTAGTGTTTGTTACTATAACATCCCAGATTTAATTTCAAGTTCTGTGCATAGAGAGAAAAGTAATAGAGATTATCCCTGAACATTTGTGTGTACATGTATGTGTGTACAGTCACAGTCAAATATTCACCCACACTTTCCTTCCATCGTAGTAATAATAATAATAATAATAATAATAATAATAATAATAATAATAATAATAATCTTGATAATAATAATAATAATAATAATAATAATAATAATAATAATAATAATAATAATAATAATAATAATAATCTTGGTAATAAAAAACAACACATGTATAATTTTGCACCACCTCATAATAATAATAATGTTATTAATGATAATAATAATACTAATAATAATGATAATAATAATAATAATTTTGATAATAATAATAATAATAATCTTGATAATAAAGAACAACACGTGTATGAATTTGCACCACCTCATAATAATAATAATAATAATAATAATAATAATAATCTTGTTAATAAAGAACATACATGTGTACAATTTTGCACCACCACCTAATAATAATAATAATAATAATATTAATAATAATAATAATAATAATAATATTAATAATAATAATAATAATAATAATAATAATAATAATAATAATAATAATAATAATAATAATAATAATAAATATTATTTAATAAAAACCTGTGTGTTGAAATTGATCTATTGTTAATTTAGAAATGTAAGTGAATGGTTCATATATTGTTTTTGTTTTATTACAGACAGTGAGTGGTGTTTTTTTTATTTTTTTATTATTATATTAAAAAAAAAAAGTTTATTATATTAAATATATTTTTTTATTATATTAAATAAAAAAAAAAATATTAGATTAAATATTTTTTTTTATATTATATATATTTTTTTTAGTATAATAAATATTTTTTTATTATATTAAAAAAAAATATATTATATTAATTTTTTTTTATTATATTAAATATTTTTTTTTATTATATTAATTTTTTTTATTATATTGAATATTTGTTTTTTTTATTATATTATTTTTTTTTCATTAAATTAAATATTTTTTTTATTATTATAGTAATTTATTTTTATTATTTATTTTTTTTTATTAATTTTTTTTTTTTATTTGTTATATTAAATATATATTTTATTCATTATATTATTTTTTTTTATTATGTTAAATATTTTTTTTTATTATATTATTTTTTTTATTATATTATTTTTTTATTATATTATATATTTTTTTTATTATATTATTTTTTTTTATTATATTATTTTTTTTTTTATTATATTATTTTTTTTTTATTATATTTTTTTTATTATATTAAATATTTTCTTTTTTTTTTATTATATATAGTTTTTATTTCAAATATTTTGTTGTTATTATTATATTATTTTTTTTTATTATTATTATATTATTTTTTTTTTTTATTAGATTATTATTTTTTTTTTTATTAATTTCTTTTTTATTATATTAAATATTTTTTTTATTATATTATTTTTTTTTATTATATATATATATTTTTTTTTTAATTATATTAAATATTTTTTATTATGTTATTTTTTTTTTATTATATATATTTTTTTTATTATATTAAATATTTTTTTTTATTATTAATTTTTTCTTTATTATATTAAAAAAAAAAATTATAATATTTTTTTTTATTATATTATTTTTTATATATATATATATTAAATATATATATATTTTTATTATATGTAATATTTTTTTTATTATTATATTAATTTTTTTTTATTATTATACTAAATATTTTTTTTTATTAATATAATAATTTTTTTTATTATTATTATAATAAAAAAATATTTTTTTAATTAGATTAAATATTTTTTGTTTTATATTATATTATTTTTTTTTTATATTATTTTTTTTTATTATAATTTTTTTTATTATATTATTTTTTTTTATATTATATTTTTTTTTTTATTATATTAAATATTTTTTTTTTTTTTTTTTTTTTTTTTATTATTATATTAAATATTTTTTTTTATTATATTTTTTATTTTATTAAATTAAATATATATATATTTTTTTTTTTATAATATTTTTTTTTTATTATTATTATTTTTATTATATTAATTTTTTTTTATTATTATATTTTTTTTTATTATTATATTAAATATTTTTTTTATTATATTAAAAAAAATCATTATATTATTTCTTTTATTATTATTTCAATTTTTTTTTATTACATTAAATATTTTTTTTATTATTATATTATTAAATATTTTTTTTTTATTATATATTTTTTTTTCTATTATATTAATTTTTTCTTTATTATAATTATTTTTTTTTATTATATAATTTTTTTTTATTATATTAATTTTTTTTTTATTATATTAATTTTTTTTATTATAAATATTTTTTTTTATATTATTTTTTTTTATTATATTATTATTTTTTATTATTATATCAATTATTTTTTTATTATATTAATTTTTTTTTATTAAAT
The DNA here is from genome assembly GCA_034508575.1 of Petrolisthes manimaculis. NCBI lineage: Eukaryota > Metazoa > Arthropoda > Malacostraca > Decapoda > Porcellanidae > Petrolisthes > Petrolisthes manimaculis. Next base: position 55,762 of record JAWZYT010005461.1, read on the forward strand.
TAATTTTTTTTTTTATTATATTAAATAAAAAAACAATTATTATATATTTTTTTTTATTATATTAAATATTTTTTTTTTATTATATTTTTTTTTTATTATATTATATCTTTTATTATATTAAATAATTTTTTTTTATTATAATTTTTTTTTTATTATATTAAATATTTTTTTTTATTATAATTTTTTTTTATTATATTAATTTTTTTTTATTATATTATTTTTTTATTGTTATATTATTTTTTCATTATTATATTATTTTTTTTATTTTTTTATAAATTATTTTTTATTATATTATTTTTTTTTAATTATAAATATATATATTTTTTTATTATATTTTTTTTTTATTATATTAAATATTTTTTTTTATTATATTATATTTTCTTTTTTATTAGATTAAATATTTTTTTTTTCAGGCTCTCTCACACACATACACACATACGCACAGTCTCTCTCTTTCGCACACACAAATTCAAAGTCTCCCCCCCCTCTCTTTCTCTCTCTCTCTCTCATACACACACAGTCTCTCACAAAAGCAATCTCTCTTATGCAGTCTCTCACACACATCGATATCAATCTCTCTCTCTCTCTCTCTCTCTCTCTCTCTCTCTCTCCTTAATAATAATAATAATAAATAAATAAAATTATGTGTTTGAATTTCCTTAGTAAAAAAGAAATGTATAAATACATATTAATTATCCCATGAAATAAATGGGTTTGTTGGCAATATTGGAGCAACTTGATTCCTCCAAACTATTCCAGGCAACAGGGTAGATAGATACCATTATAATATTTATTAATTAATCCTGTTTCCTGACATATTTTGGAGGAAGTAATGTACTCCAAAGTTACTGCAAGGGACCTCAGATAATTCTAGGGTAAGTTTGGAGCAAATTGATTCCTCCAAACCATATTATGACGTCATTACAAAGTGAGAGAGAGAGAGAGAGAGGTAGGGGAGGGGTGTGGGGTGGTATGTGTCGAGAGATAGAGATAGAGAGCAGTGTTGCCAGCTGGTCTGCTTGATAAAGTTTCTATAATATCCCCATTGGCACCTCTGATTCCACATATCTAGTGAAAATTCCCCATAGTTGGCATCACCTATAGAGAAAAAAATGTTGGCTCAAAATTAATGTTTGAATGGCAGTCCATAAATGAGGTTACTGAGTTGACTACCCCTCCCCCCTACCCCCCATCCACTCTACCCATACCCCCTCCCTCACACCCATGCCTCTACCCCCCCTAACAACATACCCCCCCCCCACTCCCCAACCCCCCCCTTGATTATCATATAATGAAGTCAAGATTTGGTGGAGAATATAGTTCACGTTTTGGTTCATAATTTATTTATTACTAATTATTTTGAATTAATTGTTATATCATTAAATTCCCCGTAATTTTCCCTACATTTTGATATCATTATTTCTTTAATTACGCAATTAATTAACGAAATTATCGAATATTTTCTATTTATAATTTCCAACCGTGACTAATTGGTACATTGGAGCACCTTGAGTCCTCCAAGGTATCTCAGACAACACAACTTAATGCAGGAATAATACAGTTTTGAGGAATCAGTTTGCTCCACAATTACTCTATGGAAATCTGGGTTTCTTTATAGTATTTTTATTCCTCCAAAGTATGTCAGGAAAGATAATTAATTAATAAATTTAATGGTATCAATACTGTTGTATGAAATAGTTGGAGGAATCAAATTGGTCCAGTATTACTACAACCAACACCACAGCTTCGAATGAATTAACTTGGAATGAATCAACTTGGTGAACCATTTTAGAAGGGGTGTAGGGAAGGTGGGGTGTATTAGAGGGGTATGGGGGGTGGGGGTGTAGGGAGAGGTTTGGGTTGGGTGGTATGGGGGGGTGTAGGGGTGGTAGCCTTGAATGAGTAAATCAGCATCGAAGCTGATTCACTCATTCGAAGCTAACACCCCTACACCCCCTCCCATACTCCCCTAATAACACTCCCCCCCCTCCCTACACCACCACTACTCCCCCTCCCATACTCCCCTAATAACACTCCCCCCCTCCCTACACCCCCTATACAATGGTTCACCAAGTTGATTCATTCGAAGCTGTGGGTTTGGTTGTGGTAATACTGGACCAATTTGATTCCTCCAAACTATTCCATACAACAGGATTAATACCATTAAATTTATTAATTAATTCTCTTTCCTGACATACTTTGGAGGAATCAAAGTACTATAAAGGAACCCAGATTTCCATAGAGTAATTGTGGAGCAAACTGATTCCTCCAAACTGTATTATTCCTGCATTAAGTTGTGTTGCCTGAGATACCTTGGAGGATCCAAAGTGCTCCAATGTACCAATTAGTCACGGTTGGAAATTGTAAATAAAAAATATTCGCTAATTTCGTTAATTAATTATGTAATCAAAGAAATTATTATATCAAAATGTAGGGAAAATTATGGGGAATTTAATTATATACTAATGAATTCAAAATAATTAATATTTAATTAATTATGAACCAAAACGTGAACTATATTCTCCACCAAATCATGAAGTCATTATATGATAAACAAGGGGAGGGGTAGGGGAGTGGGGTGGGTGGTGTGGTGTTAGGGGGGGTAGGGACATGGGTGTGAGGGAGGGGGTATGGGTAGGGGGGTTGGAGGGTAGGGGGGAGGGCAAGTCAACTCAGTAACCCCGTTTATGGACTGCCATTGGAAAGAAAAATTCTGAGCCAATATTCTCTCTCCTTCATCCCCAACCCTCACCTTTACCTCTCTCTCTCTACCCTTACCCCCCTCCCATCCTCCATTATTTCTCTCTATCTCCCCCGTAGGGGGGTTATTGCCTGTAGTAATGTGGGCAATACTTATAGGGTTTGGACGCCCCTTCGGCCCCAGCCACTAGCTTTCAGTTCTTCAAATGTGCCCCTTTTCTTTCTATTTCCTTCCTGCTTGCTGTCTCACCTCTCTATCACATTTTACTGGCGCTATATGACCTCGATGTTGATGTGTCTAATATCATTCAACCAATCAATCTCTCTCTCTCACTCCCTTTCTCTCTGGGGATAGGGGAGGATTGTGGGGTGTGAGGGAGGAAATATGGATAGAGAGAGATAGAGAGATAGAGAGAGGTAAAGGAGAGGGGAATGAAGGGTAAATAGAGAGAGAGTGAAAGAGATTGAATAAATTGGCTCAGAATTTTTCTTTCCAATGGCAGTCCATAAACGGGGTTACTGAGTTGACTTACCCTCCCCCCTACCCTCCAACCCCCTCCCTCACACCCATGTCCCTACCCCCCCTAACACCACCCCACCCACCCCACACCCCTACCCCTCCCCTTGTTTATCATATAATGACTTCATGATTTGGTGGAGAATATAGTTCACGTTTGGGTTCATAATTCATTTATTATTAATTATTTTGAATTGGTAATTATATCATTGAAATCCTCATATTTTTCCCTTCATTTGGATATAATAATTTCTTTTATTACGTAATTAATTAACGAAATTAGCGAATATTCCACATTTTAAATTGCCAACCATGACTAATTGGTACATTGGAGCACCTTGAGTCCTCCAAGGTATCTCAGACAACACAACTTAGTGCAGGAATAATACAGTTTGGAGGAATCAGTTTGCTACAAAATTACCCTAGAGAGATCTGAAGTCCCTTGTAGTACTTTGTAGTACAATGATTCCTCCATAGTATGTCAGGAAACAGGATTAATTAATAAATATAATGGTATCTACCCTGTTGCCTGGCATAGTTTGGAGGAATCAAGTTGCTCCAATATTGCCACCAATTTACAAAGGTTTCTTAATCAGAGAAAACGGTATAATTTTAAAACACTCATTTATTTTTTCGTTTTTTTACTTTGATATTTTTATGATAATCTTTTTAACACCTGAATTATTTATTATTGTATATTTCTTTACACCTTAATTAATTATTGACTAATATATAAACCCATTTATTTCATGGGATAAATAATAAATATTTTTATAATTATATTTTTACTAAGGAAATTGAAACACATTATTATTTATTTATTTATTTATTATTATTATTATTATAGGACAGCAAGCACGAAGGAAGGAGAGAGAGAGAGAGAGAGAGAGAGAGAGAGAGAGAGAGAGATGAAATATAAGGAAAGGAGGGATAACAAACACAAATCCATTTTTATATTTTTATTTATTTATTTATTTCACACATACACAGTCTCTCTCTCACATACACACAAATTAATCTCTCACACACAAAATTAATCTCTCTCTTTCTCTTTCACACACACACACACACAAAGAGTCTCTCTATCTCTCTCTTACACACACACAGTCACTCACACATACATACACAAATGAAATCTCTCTTACACACACATCCAATCGGTACAGTACAGCCACAATCAAATATCCACCAACACTTTCCTTTCATCGTAGTAAATATCTTGGTAATAAAGAACAACACGTGTATGATTTTGCACCACCTAATAATAATAATAATAATCTTGGTAATAAAGAACAACACATGTATAATCTTACAGCACCTCATAATAATAATAATTGAGGGGGTTGAGTTGACGTAAGGTGTTGTTGTTGTATGATTGTAGTTTGATATGATACTGATTTATTGATTGTGGCTGTATCAGTTCTTGTGACCAATAGTAACTTCAACTAACCTTGTGAAGCTGATGGTTAGTGTTACATATTTGTAGACTGTGGTGATGTACAGTTGCCAAAAAAGGTATTGCGACAACTAGTGATACAACATTAAATAATATTAATGTCCATAGTTGTTTGTAGGGATTATAAGTATAAATTACAGAAGGATATGTATATTTCCTTCTGTTATACATGCTTATAGTCCCTACAAATAGTTGTGGATATTACTAGGGTTAAAGTTCTATCAAGATTTGTCGCAATACCTTTTTTGGCAACTGTACAGTACACTCGTAATACGTAATCCCTGACCAGAGACGAACGGCAGGCACCACACACACACACACACACACACACACACACACACACACATACCCTGCATTCGTACTCAGCCTCTATATGTGTGTACTGGGTGGGGGGAAATGAACAATACCAGGCGATTCGAAGCTTTCTGCTCCTCACACTCTGGTCAGAAATTATGTATGACGAGTGTACAGTCCTCACACCAACACCACGTCCCATGCAGTGTACAACAGGTAAACATCACATTATTCACTGACACACAACAGCAGCAGCAGCAGCAGTAGTAGTAGTGACTTCTTCTCGTAGTCTACAGCTGAGGAATCATCACCACTTGTCACCACACCTTCACCAAACACCTGTAATGATATTATTAATTAACATTAGTTTGGTGTATAAGCAAGTGTTCTGTACAGTTCAGCATCTTGATTCCTCCAAAGTCCAATTTTGATGCGAAATTGTGTGTGTGTGTGTGTGTGTGTGTGTGTGTGTGTGTGTGTGTGAGAGAGAGAGAGAGAGAGAGAGAGAGAGAGAGTGTGTAATAATAATTATGATAATAATGTGTGAGTGTGTAAGAGCGTGAGTGTGCGTGCGAGGGTGTGCGTGCGTGTGTGAGCATGCGTGTGTGCGTGCGTGTGTACCTGTCCGTCCCTCTCTCCTCCCATCCTATACCTGTCCCAATCACCTGACCCTATACTCGACCCTCTCCTGGCCCCACCTGTCACTCTGGGTTGAGGATGGGCAAAGGAAGGAAAGGAGTGGCGAAGGTTTAGCAAAAGGAAGGAAAGGAGTGGCGAAGGTTTAGCATAAGGAAGGAAAGGAGTGGCGAAGGTTTAGCATAAGGAAGGAAAGGAGTGGCGAAGGTTTAGCATAAGGAAGGAAAGGAGTGGCGAAGGTTTAGCATAAGGAAGGAAAGGAGTGGCGAAGGTTTAGCATAAGGAAGGAAAGGAGTGGCGAAGGTTTAGCATAAGGAAGGAAAGGATTGGCGAAGGTTTAGCATAAGGAAGGAAAGGAGTGGCGAAGGTTTAGCATAAGGAAGGAAAGGAGTGGCGAGGGTTTAGCATGTGAGTTTTAGAATTGGAATGGCAAGGGGTTTGTTTGGTGAGGAGTAGAGGATTGGTTAGGAAGAATATACAAGAGTAAAAATAGTGTAAAACTCCTTCAACCAACAACAACATACGTATAAAGAAAAAAACAGAAGACCATTTTCAAAATAAGCAGCAGACATTTAATAAAAAAATAGCAAGCCGCAACCCCATCAATCCTTGACGTATTTCCTCACAGGCCTACGAATTACACCCAGACCTCACAGGCCTACGAATTACACCCAGACCTCACAGGCCTACGAATTACACCCAGACCTCACAGGCCTACGAATTACACCCAGACCTCACAGGCCTACGAATTACACCCAGACCTCACAGGCCTACGAATTACACCCAGACCTCACAGGCCTACGAATTACACCCAGACCTCACAGGCCTACGAATTACAGCCAGACCTCAGCATTTTGTAAGTCAGCTGTGTTGTCCTAGTGAAGAGATTGGTGGTGTTTACTGGGGTGATGAGGGAAGGAAACAGACTATAATATAATTTATACCTCAGTGCTGATGGTATGTTGTTGTGGCAATATCAACAACCCATACACACACGGTTGCCTCACAAGTGCGTCATTATCTTTATGTCAAGGTGATCTAGAGTTTCTTAATGTATGAAAGGAAGAGAAGGAGACCCAGGATAGGACGTCATATTATTGTTCACAGGTTCCTGGTAACCCCTTTGTCAACAGCCTGGACACGTAGTACCATTATCCCCATCCCTAAACCCAACTCTACTGACTTCAGTCTTCTATCTCTCACTTCCTCTGTGTGTGTGTAAAGTGATGGAGAGGATATTACTTACTCGTCTCCGTCACCTCACTGATGATCATCTATCTCCTAATCTCTTTGGGTTCCTTCCAGGTCGTAGCTCACACCACTGTTTTGTGAACTTTTCTCTCACTTGAAGTCATCTTCATGTAGGCCTACAGTTTACATTGGTTTTAAAGCAGCCTTTGATGTGACCAACCGAGAATAAATACTAGTTGAACTTACATCATTAGGAGTCTCGAGAACTATTGTTTCAGTGGATTGAGAGCTACCTCTCTGGTAGACACTCGTGTTTTATTTTGTGAGTCTGTCAGTGACTATCTACCATTTAACCTCGGTTTAGTCCATTTCTTTTTAACATTCTCATGCACAGACCTTTTTGCCTTTTGGGTCCCTTCTCACTTTCGTCTCTCATAGTCATCTATGCTGATGATATTTACGTCAGAGCTCACAATCCTATCACACTCCAGCGTCTCCATAACTTTGCTGGTGCCGCCACATCCTGCAGACTCATCATTAATACTACCAAGACTAAGCTTCTAGCTCGCTCTTCCTCAACCAAACTTGCATGTAAGACCTTAACCCTGCTTGGCAACAACCTCGATGTTATCTAGGATTACATTTACCTCGGGATTTCTATCTCCTCACTCAGTAACCCCTCCTCATACATATCTCACCTACATGATAGGTTGTGAGCTAGACTTCACCACCTCTGCTCCATTACATCAGGCCCAAGAGGCGTCAGTATTCCCATTGATCGGTCATTTTATATAATGGATGTAAGATCTCTTTTTGATTATCATGGACTTCATTTGTCTCTCCTCCCTTCGACCTTGCTTAAACCTATTGACAAAACTTAAAATAAAGCTATATGTATCATCTTACACTGTCCCAGATCAACTCGAATAGTCAGAATGCTTACTGAACTCAACCTTTCTCCTGTTATTAACAAAATATGATATGTTAGGTATCTGTTGTGGCACACAATGTCTGCCAACTGCTCCCTCTCCCAGTACCAATTTTATTCCACTTTTAATTATGGTCTTCTCTGACTACACTAAACTGGAGAAGGTCAAGCAAAACAACTTCCCTGGCCTAGCATCTTGGCTTCACAGAATCCGTTCAACACTTTGCCCAGCTCTGCATTTAATGGGCAGGGATCCTAGTGATATCCGTCATGACCTACTCACACCACTTCACACCTACTCATTACCTCTAGTTTGGACTAGTCTCCCCAACTATCACATACACACCTCATAATAAACATAAGGACCGTCCGCCACTCCTTACACAATTTTCCATACTGCAAACACTCTCAGAAGCCTCCAAGCAATTTCCTGCCCCTCTACTTCATGTTTACACTAATAGCTCTTTATTGACGACTGGTAAAGCTTGGACTGCCTGCATTGCATGTATTCAACTCTGGCTCTCCTATCTTCTCAACGTCACATTGCCTCCTTGACTTGAGTAGCAGTACCCAGTGTGAACTGTCGTCCATAATTTCAGTACCTGTCTACCTCACCACTGAAGGAATATCTGGTTTCATTATCAGCGACTCACAGGCAGCCTTATCCCTTATTCATAGTCCTCCATCCCACCTCACCCTTCTTATCTCCTCCCTACAACACCATATCCCTCTTGTCACCACCCTTGGCCTTTGTGTTTCTTTCCTCTGAATCCCTGATTAATTAGGTCATAACCCACACCACCAGGTAGATAGACTTGTCAAAACTACTGTCACCTGTCCCAACCTACTGTACACCTCCCAATCACCAAGAGTTTACTGAGAAGAATTCTGTGTGATAAAACACGAGAGGACTTGGAACCCCGTACTGACACTGAACGACATAACAGTTTCTGTATCCTTCACTATGACACCTGTATGGTAGAAGTCACACCATCAATCACTGTTGTGACATAGCCGTTGACAATTATTTTATAATCTTTATTGTTTATTATTTCACTATATTTTTTGGCAACATTATTACTCTTACAGCAGTTTTTTTTTTATTTACAGGGTGATTCAACATTCCATGCATTAAATTGAATGATGACCTGCTTGGAAAGTTATAAGCAAAATGTCTCTGTGATAAAATGTGGAATTATACAGAGTTTAGCTGTTACAATACATTTTATGATACTGAAGGAATTGCACTCTTTATGTACCTTTCTGTAAAAGCCTAAATCAGTTTCAGTTTGTTGTGGTGTCTCATGTGTGTATCTGTATGTTTTTTTTTTTTTGTATATATATATATATATATATATATATATATATATATATATATATATATATATATATATATATATATATATATATATATATATATATATATATATATATATATATATATATATATATATATATATATATATATGTGTGTGTGTGTTTGTGTGTATATGTGTGTGTCTGTGTTTGTATATGTT
>JAWZYT010005461.1:70000-82355 GCA_034508575.1 Petrolisthes manimaculis
AAATAGCAAGGCCCAAGTGGCTTGGGCTGCAGGAGTACTGGGATTGACCCCTCTCCCACATTGGTTAAAAAAAAAAAATCACTGTCCTTAGATTTAGTATTAAATTTAGGTGTTCAACATTTTGTGGTATGAGTTTATTCCTAAACTGGGTATGCAAGCCAGGCCTGCCTTGATACCATAGAGTCTATGTTGAGAAAGCCATAAATGTTTGGTTGTTTTAAGCTGATAATTCAAGAAACATATATCCACCAAAAATAAAATTAGACTGAGGACATTCCCGCGACTACACCGGTCACATTGCTGTATCATTTGTTAACTTTTTTTTCTATTGTATCCCCACTGGGGATTCGAACTGATTAAAATGATGTATTAATTTTTACTCTAGGTAAAACGATGCGGCCGTGCCTAGCGGCTAAACAAGGGATTTTCATTGAGAGGCTCGCAATGACCTGATTGGCAGTGATCAGAGAAAAAGTCCAAAGTATTAGATATAAATTGCATCACTATGCCGTATCAGATGTATCACTTCATAGAATTGCTAATGGGAATAGGCCCAGTGGCCCTGGCAATTCTTTATTTTTCATAATTATTCAACACAAAGAGAGAGAGAGAGAGAACGAGTTCTCTGTATAGGAACTGTACATATGGAAGTGTAAGTGGTTATGGAAACCCACAAAAATAATTATATAATTTAGTTCCCATATATATGTTTTTCTGCTTATCCATGTGGTTTATGCGGCTCTCACTCTGAATATGTCCTGAACTTTTGTCTCTCGTGAAAAAAATAGTGAATAACACTGGGCTAAGCACACAAACAGAGTGTTTTATATATATAGATTTATGCTGTGTTAATTCAAGAGGTATAAGGGAGGGGAAGGGACAACGAGAAGAGTAACTGCACCTGATCCAAGAAGGGTAGAGCGTCGATGAACCTGAGTGTTGATTATGTGGAGTTAACCTGAACCACAACCTAACCTTGGTGGCTTTATATACCCTCTTCCACAGGTGTCTTAGACCCCACAGCTGCAGCGGAGGAATGGAATGATGCAGATGACTCACACCAATGATTCATAGCAATGATTCAAGTTATAGGGTCGTTGTTTGTGTGATACACGTTCATCCTAACTCTGACCCCGTTGAGATAATGATGTGGGCAATACTTTAAAGGTTTGGGTGACCCTTCGGCCCCAGCCACTCTTTTTCAGTTCTTTAGCTATGCTTCTTTCTACATAAGGAAGATCTAGAAATATATAAAAATATTACTAGTTATTCAGACATCTCGCAAATGAACTAATATCTGAGGTGAATGCCAAAATGTATAGGCTAAAATATTATATCCTTGAAAAATTGCTTTTCTTATTATGCTAAGGAAGGTGTGCAGTGTTGGTAATTCTGGAGCAACTGATTCCTCCAAGCTATTCCAATAACTGAGTCATGATTCGTATATCTGTTAATCATGTTCTGTTTCCTGACATACTTTAGAGAAATCAAAACACTCCACTGTACCATGAATATACTATCCCATTAATGATCTTAATATATTTCCAACTCATTCACCTATCGTATTGTACGTCTGATACAAAATAATTATGTGTATATGTATGCATGTATTGAGAAAGTGTGTGTGGGTGGTTGGGTTTAATTAAATTTTCTATTTGTAGTGGATGTGGCAGCTTCCTCGTATATACATGAATAGATTAATACTTCGATGAAATGAGAAACAGATAACGTGATCTATACAAGACAGATGACCTGACAAGTTTATGTATGTGTTTAATCGAGTAATAGTTAATCTAACATATTTGCCTTGGTGTGTATACGTATGAGTCAAATAAGAATATAATGGAAAGCAGAACCAACCAAGACTGAAGGGGAGAAATCACTGGAACGAGAAAATAATGCATAGAGGCATATGGAAATGAGAGGGTCACTTAATTCCTGTATAAAATAGTTTGTATTCGAATTTCTTGTGCTCTATATATAATAAGTAATGAAATGGAAGGATAGGGTTAGAAATAAAAATCATATGAAGAAACATATAGTGATAGATGATGATGATGGCAATAAATAAAAGTGCATGTGAATAAAGATAAGGTTATATATTTCTATTGAATTATCTTCAAGGTTGTTGATGATTAATAGTTGGACTGATATGTTTCATGATTTGCTTTGGCTGTCTGTCTGTTTGACTGGTGAGGTCTGTCTGTCTATCTGTGTGTCTGTCTGTACACGGACTGACAGGGAAGAAACTAGCGCCACAAATTAAATTATTTCGCAGAGAGAGAGAGAGAGAGAGAGAGAGAGAGAGAGAGAGAGAAGGTGGAATGATAAGACAAACTTACTGCTTTACTCTCTCTCTCTCTCTCTCTCTCTCCATTATAGTGTTTCCACCCAATCAGTCAGTCAGGCCTTGGTAGACATTAGTTTTCTAAGTAACTCAAACTAATGTTAAACTGACGTCACTTCACCATCGATTCTCAGCTGCCAATTTCACCCCACACATACCCACGAAACATTTATTGTTACCCTACCCACACCAACACACGACCCTAACACAAACTCCCTACCCTTCCCCAACACAAACTCCCTACCCACACCAACACACGACCCCTACCCTTCCCCCAACACAAACTCCCTACCCCCCCCCCCAACACGAAACCTCCATTACTCCCTCCACCCCCCCCCCCCCCCCCCCCCACACACACACACACCTTTGCTACTGACGTCAGGCCCAATATTGCCAGCGGGAGCCAATCAGCTGATCGGTTGTAAATAACGTGTGCATGTGTGTGTGTGTGTGTGTGTATGTATGTATGTATGTGAATGGAAGTTGACGGCCGCGAGGAGGTGAATTTGGTGTATATCAGAATATTGGGTGTTTAAAGGGTTAAGGGGATGTACTGTATAATATATTATTCTTTATATTACCTTATGCTGAATTTAACACCTGCTTGTCACTTCCCTTATATATATATATATATATATATATATATATATATATATATATATATATATATATATATATATATATATATATATATGTGTGTGTGTGTATGTGTGTGTGTGTGTGTGTGTTGGTTCTGTTAAGCGGAAATTCACTTGTTGGTGAATTGGAATGTTTCAAATTGCTTGAGACTATGCCAAGAAACAGATCTTCTATGAGTACCATTGAGGGTGTCTGTTTTCTGGTATAGTAATAAGAGGAATCAGCAGCCACACAAAAGAATCTCCCTTTAATTGAGAAGAAAATTAGGTGTTGGTAAATTTGGAGCAACTGATTCCTCCAAACTATTCCAAGCAACAGAACACCATTATTTTTGCTCATCTGTTGCCAATAAAGGTATTGCAACAACTACTGATACAACATTAAATATATTAATGTTCATAGTTGTTTGTAGGGATTATAAGTATGTATTACAGAAGGATATGTATATTTCCTTCTCTTATACATGCATATAGTCAATATGCAAATATTTGTGGATATTACTATGTTAAAGTTCTATCAATATTTGTCACAATACCTTTTTTTGGCAACTGTACAGCTGGTCACACTTCCATGAGGCCCTCCCAGCGTTTGTGTGGTTATTGTTTATTGTATTGTTCACAGTATTGGTAGTTTAGACTGAATCTGGAACTTATTCATAAACTGTATCCTATCTTATTCATAATGATTATCTGGTTCAGAGAGTCGGAACCGAGGTAGAATAATCATTAGACTTGTCAGTCTAAAGTTAGTTTTCACCTGGCTAAGCTACCAGCCACAACCATTACATTCCACTCTGTTCTATTGTGTTATATTCTGCACTGTGTAAATAAACACCTTCACCGACGTCTGTGTTTCTTCAACCGCCACTGTATAGCTAACAACACAACAGCGTTGTCAACGTTGGCCGAGATAACCCCGAAACACTACACCTTTTCACCTTCAAATTAAAAAAGATGAACTTCAAATTAAAAAAGATGAACTTCAAATTAAAAAAATGACTTTCAAATTTAAAAAAGTGACTTTCATATAAAAAAAACTGACTTTCATAATAAAATAACTGAACTTCATAATAAAATAACTGAACTTCATATTAAAAAAACTGACATTCATATTAACAAAACTGAACTTCATATTAAAATAATTGAACTTCATATTAAAAAAGATTGGTAAGTCTATTCCACTGGCAATAATATTTACTCTCACTCTAACACCACCTGTCTTCACACTCTCCCTTCACTCTCACTCTTCTTTCCTGTCTTTCTCTCCACTCTCATTCCACTCTCACTTCAATATCACTCCTCTCACTCCACTCTAATACTCTCACTTCACCCTGACTTCACTATCACTCCACTCTCACTTCACTTTATTCTGACTTCACTCTCACTTCACTTTCAGTCCACTCTGACTTCATTCTGACTTCACTATCACTCCACTCTCATTTCACTTCATTCTGACTTCACTATCACTCCACTCTCAGATACTCGAAGAGGATTATGAGTTGGTTGAAAAGCATTAAATTGGTAAGAGTTCTGAAGACTGAGTGTGGAAATATTCCCTCTCCAACATGTTGGTAGTCCTGATGACTTGAAGATGTGTAAGGTGGTGCAGTCAGTCAGTTCACAAGGCAACGTGTATATGGAGATTTACACTAATATCAACCTTGTAGCAGAAGACAATAAAGACCAACACGGCATCAAATACAACGGTGAGTTATGGTAGAGTGTATAATTATGAAAAGTCACACTAATATCAACCTTGTAGCAGAAGACAGTAAAAACCAATACGGCAATAAATACAACAGTGTGAGTATTGGGAAGGTGTTGTATGATGGGAAACACAGGATTTCACACCTTAATACGCCTTCAATAAAGATTAATTTCAAGAAATGTTGAAAATTGTTTCCAGCTTCATTATTAACATGTTTGATGAAACCTCAACTGAGCATCCAATGCATTACTTGATGGAACTATTACAATGTTTAAATAATTATGAATATATATAGTTCTCTCTCAACTCATGATAGATAAAACCAATAGAACCTTTGTCACCAGCATTATTATGTTATGTGTGTGTCTACTGGCTTATATATATATATATATATATATATATATATATATATATATATATATATATATATATATATATATATATATATATATATATATATATATATATATATATATATATATATATATATATATATATATATATATTACATGCCCACAGAAAAGAGGGATACACACAGGGAAGAAAGATACAGAAAAAAATAATTGTTGCTACCAAGAGACAAATGACAAAACAAGGGTTTCATAGTCAAATTCCAATCCTTCAATACAACAGGCTATTATTAAAAGTATTTAGAATATTACAAGGCCACTATCACGTGAGGGATAATGTGAGCCTTGATTATAAACTGTTAGTTAGATACGGGGGAAATAGAAGTGTGTTAGTGGTATCAACACTTGACACATGTAATATAAAGGTATTCACATTGGCTTCATTCAATAGAGAACATTCTTTTTCATGATTTTTATTCAGTTATTGTTTAAGTATTTTTCAGCGTTTAGTGCTTGATAATAGTCATTGAATATTATACGAAAAAAGTAACGTATACAATAAAAAACCGTAACGTATACAACTGGAGAGAGTACAAAAGAGGACCTGTAGGATTATCCTACACTGGCTACGAGGCCGCCCTGACCACCCTGGGGATGCTACCTCTCTCAGAACACCACCTCAATATCATCAGCCAGTTTGCCCAAAAGATAGTGGTCCAACCCCGCCACTGAGACCTACTAGTAACCACCAGACACTCCAAGACCAACACGGACAACAAGACGATATAACAAATTACAACCTATAAGGGCCAGAACTGATAGATATAAGAAGAGCCCCATCCCTACTATGGCTAACATTATCAATAACATGTAAACAAACACACACAAGTTTAGTTGGGGTATTGTCTGACGAGGCATCGATGTGGTGAAGAGGTTACGACGGTGAAGTGACGAAGCGATGACTTAATTACCTCACACACTAACACACTGACGAGGCATCGATGTGGTGAAGAGGTTACCACGGTGAAGTGACGAAGCGATGACTTAATTACCTCACACACTAACACACTGACGAGGCATCGATGTGGTGAAGAGGTTACCACGGTGAAGTGACGAAGCGATGACTTAATTACCTCACACACTAACACACTGACGAGGCATCGATGTGGTGAAGAGGTTACCACGGTGAAGTGACGAAGCGATGACTTAATTACCTCACACACTAACACACTGACGAGGCATCGATGTGGTGAAGAGGTTACCACGGTGAAGTGACGAAGCGATGACTTAATTACCTCACACACTAACACACTGACGAGGCATCGATGTGGTGAAGAGGTTACCACGGTGAAGTGACGAAGCGATGACTTAATTACCTCACACACTAACACACTAACAGTCGTTATTGGAGTGAAGATGATGAATGTTAACTTGCCTTTACGAGAGAATTTACGTTACAGAGACGCCGATGTGATAGTGATGAAGTGATGATCATTTGTTGTAAAGTAGATGAGGTTAACCTTGTAAGTCTAGTTGCAGTCATATTGGCTTTTGCTGCATCTCCTTGTATCCTAGTTTACTCTCTCTCTCTCTCTCTCTCTCTCTCTCTCTGGTTCCTTTCATTACGCCTCGTTTCTGTGTGTGTGTGTGTGTGTGTGTGTGTGTATATCTTTCTCATTCTCAACTTTTTCTCTCAGTTCACAATTTTATCTTTTTCCTCATTCCCTCTCTTTCATTATTTTCTTCTTTATTTTTCCTTCTTCTCGTTTCTCGGAGCTCGTTTCTCATTTTCATTGTCCTGTTGCTTAAAGTTACCATATATATGTTCTTCCCAGACTGTTCGCACTCTCTCTCTCTCTCTCTCTCTCTCTCTCTCTCTCTCTCTCTCTACCAGTCAGTGAAAACACAACGGTAGTTGCACAGGTGTCTGGTAACGATCTGTTCCTTAGGAATGGAAAGACTGGCAACACTGAAGAGATCATCCTTGATGCCATGTACATGGTGGATGAACTCAAAAGATTTAATAGGGCAGCAGTGATTGGAATTCTCCCCAGACTTGGTGCCAGTCCCCATGCTCTCTCTAACGCCATTGGGGTAAATGAGAGGCTTGAGGACATGTGTACCCCTCTTGGTGTTCTGTTTGTGGACCCATATAATGTGTTTTATGGGCGAGCAGACCTTTTCTTGCCGGATGGGGTACACCTAAACAAGCGAGGAAAGGAAGTCTTCGGGGACATGGTAAACCAGGTCCTCTACCGTATAGTTAGATCTACCCATGTGGTCAGAGAGGGTCGTCAACCCAACGACAGTGATGCTCCTGAAGTGACACCCATAGAGGTGACACCACCCTTGGAGGAAAGGGTGGGAGCATCCTGTCAGAACGAGGGAGGTTCTTCCACAGAGGGTACCCCAGTACCTGAAGTGGTTGCACCACCATCTACGGTAGCTGATGCTACCAACCTTAGCCTGGTCAGCAGTGAGCCTTCGGGAAACGTGTCAGGCTAGGGAGTCAGTCAGTTCAGACAGACTCCCTCAGTGTAGTACTGATAAATGCTAGGTCAGTTAGAAACAAATTTAATGAGCTCAGAGCTCTGATAGCAACTGAAAAAGTAGATATAATAGCCATAACAGAGTCCTGGATCCATGCAAGTGGAAGGGACTATATAGGGGAATTCCATATCCCTACCTTTAGATTATTTCATAGAGATCGACCCGATCGGGAGGGAGGAGGAGTAGCCCTGTATATCCGAGACTCCAGTGATCTACAAAGACGGGTCAGAACAAGAAGTGTTAGGTGTTGACATGACAGTGGGAAGTGGAGTGTATAGATTCATTGTTGTCTACCGTCCACCACACCAACCCATTGATGATGATTCTAAGTTATATAATGAACTTAGTGATCTAATAGGGGAGAAGATTACCATTATACTAGGTGACTTCAACTGCCATGTTAACTGGGTAGATAAAACGGGAGATGCAGAATCAAAAAGGCTCATTGACTTTGCTGATGAAGCTTTCTTGACTCAGTGGGTGACTGAGCCCACAAGGAGAACCAATATATTAGATCTTGTGTTCACCTCCGAAGATGACCTTGTCTCTAGCTTGACTGTAGATGAGCCATTGGGAGGAAGTGACCATAATATGATTAGGGTCTCACTGCAAGTACCCAAGTCTAAAGTTAAAATTCAGAAACAGAGTAAACCCGACCTCAGTAGGGCAGATTTCTGTAATCTGAGAAAGGGAGTTAGTGCAATGCATTTGGAAATGGGCCAAGGGGTGAATGAGTCCTGGTGCTTATTCCGAGACTGCTTTATGGCACAACAATCAATGTTCGTGCCCTCTAAGCCAGTTGGATCCCCAATGTCCCAACCCAAATGGTTCACACGAGAAATAGCAGCTACAATTAGGAAAAGAAAGATCGCCTACCGCCAGTTCAAAAGAACTGGTAATTTAGAGATACAAAGTGAATATTACCACCTACGTAGGAAGGTGAAATCACTTATAGACAGAGCCAAGCGTAACGAGGAACTCCGGATTGCAGCCTTGTGTAAGGAGAATCCCAAGGAGTTTTTTGGTTATGTAAATAGCAGAAAACCAATTAGAAACAAGATAGGCCCATTGCATGATGGGAACGGTGTTTTGCAAAACACTAATGAAAAGATGGCAGACATTCTAAATTCCCATTTCTCATCAGTGTTCACCCGAGAAGATGGGGGTAACATCCCTGAGCCAGGCACTACTCATGAGGGTGTTACCATAGAAAGAGTCCAATGTAGTGAAGCAAAAGTTAGAGACAGAATAGGTAAATTAAGTGTCAACAAATCTCCCGGTCCTGATGAATTTCTTCCTAGGGTCTTGCGAGAGGTATGTGACCAGGTAACCCCTTACCTGGCTGCTATCTTCAATATATCACTTGAAACAGGAGAGGTCCCATCTGACTGGAAGGAAGCAAATGTGACTCCCATATTTAAAAAGGGAGATCGCCATCTTCCTGGAAACTACCGTCCAATCAGCCTTACATCTGTAGTAGGAAAGGTATTGGAGGGTATAGTTGCAGATAGAATAGTAGATCATTTTGAATCATATAATTTATTGTATGATTCACAGCATGGCTTTAGGCGTCGGCGTTCATGTTTGACCAACTTGATTGAATTTTTCCACGGTATGCTTTCTGAGTATGACCAGTGCCGGGCAATAGACATCCTTTATCCGGACTTTCAGAAAGCCTTTGATAAAGTACCTCATCAGAGGTTGATGGCAAAAACCCGTGCACTGGGAATAAGGGGCATGCTTGCTAAATGGATTGAGAATTGGCTAACTGACCGGCGCCAAAGAGTAGTAATCAATGGGGAAGCCTCAAGTTGGGCATCAGTCACAAGTGGGGTTCCTCAAGGTTCAGTTCTAGGTCCGCTACTCTTTATAATCTACATTAATGATATAGATGTGGGCATTGTCAATCGAATTGCAAAATTTGCTGATGACACCAAGTTAGGGTCTAATGCTTCATCATTTGAAAAGGTAGAACAATTACATAAAGACCTAGAGAAAGTAGGAAAGTGGTCTGAACGATGGCAGATGCCATTCAATTTGGACAAGTGTAAAGTGATGCACATAGGTCCAGCCAACCAGAGAGCCAGTTACTCTCTGTTGGGAAGTGAAATTAGTAGTACTGACTTGGAGAAAGACTTAGGTGTACTGATCAGCAGTGACCTCAAATTCTCCAAGCAGTGCCTCGCAGTAGAGAAGAAAGCCCAGAGGCTTCTTGGTTATATAAAGAGGCAATTTAGATTTAGAAATAAAGAGATAGTCCTCACTCTGTACAATTCTTTGGTTCGGCCACATCTGGAATATGCTGTGCAGTTCTGGTCGCCGACTCTCAAGAAAGACATTGCGAGGCTTGAGAGAGTCCAGGCTAGGGCCACCAAACTGATCCCATCAATTAAACACATGGGCTACCAGAGAAGGCTGCAGGCACTAGGTCTCTTCTCATTAGAGACCAGACGCTTGAGAGGTCAACTAATTGAAGTATTCAAAATCCTTCGTGGATATGAAAACATTGATTATCAGTGCCTGTTTAGCTTAAACACTAATGCAACTAGAAACCATGGATGGAAACTAGACTTGAAACGCTTCCGCCATAATACGTTAGGTAATTTCTTCACATATAAAATCTGCAATGTCTGGAATCAGCTACCAGCAGAGGTAGTTGATAGTTCATCGATAGAACAGTTCAAGAAACAGTTAGACAAAGTTCTGCCAAGCCTGGTAGAGTTATAGGGATTGTTTCCTCCTTTCCTATACACAAATTTCCTAGTCCGGCCTTTTTTCCCCCGGGTTAGGTACATTTCCATTTCCATACCCGCAATGCGGGTGGGAGAGGTGAGTGGGGAGAGCCTTCTCTTTACTATACTTTATCTCTCACTATTAGTTAGCAACTACTACTACACCTACGGTACCTCCTTGGTATGGGTCGTAAGACCTTTTGAGGTGCTACTTGTCCTTGTAACTCCTTGTAACTCTCTCTCTCTCTCTCTCTCTCTCTCTCTCTCTCTCTCTCTCTCTCTCTCTCTCTCTCTCTCTTCTTTCCTCCTCTCCTACCTCCCTCCATTCATCCCATTCTCATTTGTTCCCTCCCTTCCTTCCTTCCTTCTCTTCCTCCCTCCCTCCCTCCCCCACTCCTTCCATCCCCTCCCTCAATTCTCTTTCCTCCCTTCCATTCTCTTCCCTTTAAATTTAACTTCATCCTTCCTTTACTCTGACTTTCTATCTTTCTGTCTGTCTGTCTGTTTGTCTGTCTGTTAGTCTAATTCTTCCAAGCCCCCCATTTTACAACTGCAATGCTCTCTTTCTCTCTCTCTCTCTCTCTCTCTCTCTCTCTCTCTCTCTCTCTCTCTCTCTCTCTCTCTCTCTCTCTCACACACACACACACACACATACACACATTATTAAGCACACACACACACACACACACACACACACAGAGCCAGCCAACACACACACCACTCCACCTCCTACTTTTTTTTATTACCAAGTGCATGTAGTGTAATAAAGAGCAATATTGTGTCACTCTATAGAACAGTAAGCAAAATTCCCCCGCCAATAAAATGATTTTATGTCTGTACCGAGGCTTAGGATAGGAGATTACACACACACACACACACACACTCACACACACACACACTGGCATGCATACAGATATATATACTGGTACATATTACTGTGCATTCATTCATTCATTCATTCTTACGTTTACATACACATGCACATCTACACATGGACTCTTAAATGCATACAAACAGATACATACACACATACATGCAAATACACAAACATATTGTACTATATATTACATACGTGCATATTAACAAATACACTCCTTGCTATACTCGAAATGCAACACTGAAATAAACACACACACACACACACACACACACACACACACACACACACGTCAACTGAAGCGTAGTACATAATTATTAGATTTGTGAAAATGCTATCTATATATTTATGAAATTTCTGTCTTTGGTAATCACACGCTGTTTTGATAACAAATTGAAAAATATGAAGGGAATTTTACATGCATGTTTGGGCGTGAAGAGAGAGAGAGAGAGAGAGAGAGAGAGAGAGAGAGAGAGAGAGAGAGAGAGAGAGAGAGAGAGAGAGAGAGAGAGAGAGAAGGGGGGGATGGAGTGACAGGAATGACAAACGTATGTACTAAAAAAATATCTCACAATAATTTTGTCTCATCGTTCGTGAAATGAAAAAAATAAATACATAAATAAATACATGAAAAACATATATACCTACATTCACACACGAACAGAACAAAACAAACTCGGTTGAAGTATTTAGCAGACTTTAATCCCCCCCACGTCCATACGTTTTATATATATTCCATGTTTATCTATTCTAGTTTTTTCTGTGGGCAATGAAAAACGTAGCCTGGTAAATATGACTGTCATACTGCTGCTGCTGTCGGCACTTTTTGGCATAGAATATTTGTCGGGTTCACGCATGGGGGGATTATTCCATTTTTACTGGCAAACCAAGTCACGCATCATTCCAAATTAGAGTTCCCTTTCATTTTCATTCAGTGTTCTCTCTCTCTCTCTCTCTCTCTCTCTCTCTCTCTCTCTCTCTCTCCTCTCTCTCTCTCTCTCTGTGTGTGTGTGTGTGTGATGCAAAACCTAAAACACAACACACGCCACTTTTACTTTCTATCAGATCGGTCGGAGATCATTATTATCATCATCTTCATTCTCATCCTCGATTTGGTTCGTTGGTTGTACTGTAGATTAGACAGAGTGGTGTG
>JAWZYT010005462.1:0-22500 GCA_034508575.1 Petrolisthes manimaculis
GAGGTGGTTGTTTACGAGTATACCGGTATTTATTTTTGTGTGTAGGTAGATATATATGTATGTATATGTGTGTTGCAGGAGTAGATGTGTGTATGTACTGTATGTATGTATATATTTAACACCCACTTGAATGAGCCACGAGAGAGAGAGAGAGAGAGAGAGAGAGAGAGAGAGAGAGAGAGAGAGAGAGAGAGAGAGAGAATTAAAGTGAACTGTCTTACCTCTATGAAGTCAAGTTGGACCTCCCCGTCCTCTCCCTCGGTTGATTTATCCACCAAGTTATAATCCCCCTCCTCTATTTTCTTTACGTCCTTACTGAGAGTCGAGTGGCATTTGGTAGTCTTTTCCCTACGAGCACCTAGCTGAGACCATGGGTATATAGGAGAGTATCAAATGGGTTTACTTAACATTCTGGTTTATATTGCAGCTTTTAAATTGACGGTTTGTGTATATTCCCAGACTTTTTTTTTTTTTTGGTGTCCCCCTACTCTTCCTTTTTTCTGACCCCCTCCCTGCTTTTTCTACCCTACCTTTTTCTCTCCTTCCCTCCTCCTCCTTCTACCATACCTCCCGCCCCCCTCTTTCTCTCCATCCTGCCCCCTCACCTTTTTATGCTGAGCCCCCCCCCTCCTACCCCCTTTCCCCCCGCTTCTGTATCCATCACACTGTCAGGGGTTTTGCAAGGATTTCATATCAGGGTATTTATCGACGCCCCCCTTCCCCTTCAACAGCCCACCTCCTCTCCCCCCCCCTGTAAATCCCCTCGCACTCTAGGTTATAGGATTTATTGCTTGCTGACTCCCACTCACTTACACCCCCACACACACCAAGCTTCTCTCTAACACTAAGCTATATACCACTAACTCCCACCCACACTACTTCTACTCACACCCACACTCTACTAACCCACCCACACTACGTCAATTCACACCCACACTCTACTAACCCACCCAAACCACTTCAACACCCACCCACACTACGTCAATTCACACCCACACTCTACTAACCCACCCAAACCACTTCAACACCCACCCACACTACGTCAATTCACACCCACACTCTACTAACCCACCCAAACCACTTCAACACCCACCCACACTACGTCAATTCACACCCACACTCTACTAACCCACCCAAACCACTTCAACACTCACCCACACCACGTCAACTCCTAACCATAATCTACTACATAACCACACCGCTCTACTAGAACTCACTCACACCACTCAACATTCACAACACCCACCCAGCCATTCCAGTGCTGTCCTTGTTACCGAATGATTGACAGGCATTAGACTGATATAGATGGCAGTTAAGTGCTGCCATCTGTGTTAGTTTGGTGATCAAAAAGTAAATAAATAAAACTAATGTTGGATGAAAGTAAAAGATATTGTTCTATAGCTAAATGAATCTATATAATTTCAACTTTTAGAAATAATAATACAGTATACATATATAATATATTTGCAACGCTACAGGCTAATTTATAGGATACAGGCATGAATAGAGTTAACAGGTATATAGAGGTTTATAATACCCGATCTCCCTGAACTGTCTGACCTCTGATGTACTGCATGTATAATCCAATGCCCGGTGGTTTATATAAGGTCAGAACGCGATTAGTTGAAGATCCACGTTGGAATATTTGCGTATATAGTGGCCGTGTGAAGGTGAGGTGTTGGGATTAGACGGATGAGGAGAGAAGCAAAATTAATAAATATAGTAGAAATAAAGTGAGAGAGAGAGAGAAAATAAAAGGAAAGATAGGGAGGAAAAGGAAAACAAACCGAAGAGAGATAATCAAAATAAATAAATATAGTAGAAATAAAGTGAGAGAGAAATAAATAAAAGGTAATATGAGGAGGAAAATGAAAAACAAACACACACACGTACTACCATAAAGCAAGAGTGAGGATTATGTATCGAAACACAGACAATGTAAAAATGACGTGTACTCCCTTCCACACACACACACACACTGCCTCATGCACTACCATAACCTTACATATATATATTTACCCTTTTCTCTCTCTCATGAACCCCTCCCTTCCCTTATACATAATCTCTCTCTCAATACTATACACACTTATATTAAACCTATCTCTCTCTCTCTTATATTAAACCTATCTCTCTCTCTCTCTTATATTAAACCTATCTCTCTCTCTCTTATATTAAACCTATCTCTCTCTCTCTTATATTAAACCTATGTCTCTCTCTCTCATATTAAATCTATGCCTCTCTCTCTCTTATATTAAATCTATGCCTCTCTCTCTCTTATATTAAACCTATCTCTCTCTCTCTCTCTCTCTCTCTCTCTCTCTCTCTCTCTCTCTCTCTCTCTCTCTCTCTCTCTCTCTCTCTCTCTCTTATATTAAACCTATCCCTCTCTCTCTCTCTCTCTTTCACACACACACACACACACACAAACATGGTGTGCGTGTATATTTGACCCCAGGGAGCCAGGCCATACAGCTCGAGTTATTTCCTTCCCCCAAGATCCCCCTCGGAGCCTGACAGAGAGACACAGATATTTGTTATTAGAAAGGTCAGGTTAGAGTTGTGTTCTGGTGGTCTCCCTCTCTTTCCTCCCTTCCTTCCTTCCTTCCTACACGTTTGTCAGCTCAGACTCTCAGAGGTGTTATTATTATTATTATTATTATTATTATTATTATTATTATTATTATTATTATTATTATTATTATGTAGTATTTTTTATTATTATTATTATTATTATTATTATTATTATTATTATTATTATTATTATTATTATTATTATGTAGTATTTATTATTATTATATGTAGTTTTATTATTATTATTATTATTATTATTATTATTATTATTATTATTATTATTATTATATGTAGTATTTATTATTATTATTATATTTTTTTTACTATATACAGTAGTAGAAAGCACGCTCATATCCACTAGGTCTCTCTCTCTCTCTCTCTCTCTCTCTCTCTCTCTCTCTCTCTTCTTCATAACTCAGAATTTGTTGCTCACTTCCTCGCTGCCCGGTCCAAATTTGATTAGCCGTTTATGTCTCGAAAGTTTGGCGATGAGAAAGTGGAATAAAATTGTAATGAACTTGTCGACTCAGGATAACAGATGTTTTTTTTTTTTCGCTTAGTAAGGCTTTGCTCAGGTGTTGGTGTTGGTGTTGATAGGTAGCAGCAGGTTGTTGTAGACGAGGTGTAGCTTCAGATTGGTCTGACTTGCAGGGAATGCTGATGGCTCCTAAAAATGTAATATGATAAGAATTTTTTTATTCGGTTTGTAACGCGACGGTAGACTGTAAAAGAAAAGTTAATATATATATACTGTATAATAAATATAAGTTGTGTGTATTTACAGTATGTATGTACTATTGTATTACTTTGATTCCTCCTAACACTACCAGGAAACAGCTCTAGGCGACCTAAGAATCAGTTGTGCTATAAATTATCGTTAAGAAGTAATAATAATTATAGTCCCTTAAAAAAGAAATATCGTCAAGAAGTAATAATTATAATAGTCCCGTTAATAAAATGTCAAAATAATAACATGGAATTATATAGGACTATATAGGATTAAGTGAATGTGGGAGTAGGGGACAGGCTTGGGGGGGGGGAACTGGGGGGGTGCGGGAATAGGGGGACAGGCTTGTGTTGGATAGAAAGCCTGTCCCCCTATTCCCGCAATCCCCTAACCCCCCATACCCCCCCTTCCCTAAGCTTGTCCCCCTACTCCTGCACCCCCCAAAAAAACCCCAAACCTGTCCCCCTGTTCCCACACCCCCTTACCACAGATTAAGGAGGAAGGTTTTTTTGCGTTGGTAACTTTGGAGCAACCGAATCCTCCAACCTATTCCAAGCAACAGAACACTATTATTTTTGCCCTTCTGGTCCTGTTTCCTAGCATACTTTGGAGGGAAATCTGCAGCAACCGAATCCTCCAAACTATTCCAGGCAACAGAACACCATTATATGTTTTCATCTGGTCCTGTTTCCTGGCATACTTTGGAGGAATCAAGGCACTCCAATGTACAAAAAAAAAAAAAAAAAAAAAAAAAATTGACCATCTTAAGGGGAGTGAGTAACAATTGGCTATCTGACATTAGGAGTTCCTGTTGATTCCTCCAAACTATGTCAGAAAACAGACTTGCCCCTGTTAGACCCCTTATTATTATTAGCTGTGTTTCCTGACTGAGTTTGGAGGGCTACATGTTCTCCAGTGGGTTGGTTACTCCTCTCCTTAATTATCGTATACACGTGTCAAGTATTTCTAACCCCGGCCACGATTTGCATATAATGAATTAGTGTGTGTGTGTGTGTGTGTGTGTGTGTGTGTGTGTGTGTGTGAGAGAGAGAGAGAGAGTGTGAGTGTGTCTGTGTGTCTGTGTGTGTGTCTGTGTCTGTCTGTGTCTGTGTGTGTGTGTGTGTGTCTGTGTGTCTGTGTGTGTCGTGGTGGTGGTGAGGCAAGTAATTTCTTCCTGGCTCTTTATTTGTTTATTTATTTGTTATTCAGGCTCATCTCGTGTCTATGTTTCATTCAACCCGTTACAATATTATCAACAAATGAACTGTTCGTCTCTTGAATCTATGGTATCTCTATTTCAACCCTTCTCAATTTGGAAAAAATAATAAAATAGAAGAAAAATAAATTGTTCGTTTTTTTATTCCACGGTTTCTCTGTTTCAACCAACCTGTTTCGATATTGTAAAAATAACATAAAATAACTTTGTCTTGATTAGAACGGTTGGAGTTAAAAATATGTTGTATTACAGTATCTCTTAATTTGAAAGTTGAACTTGTAATTTTAAAAACACAAACCTCTTCATATTTTGTCTATTTAATTTGAACGGCTGGATTGATGATACATATAATATTTTTTCATGTTTTGTCTCTGAATTTGAACGATTGAAGTATTAATTATAATCCTTTTCATATATAATTTGTACGATTGGAGATATATATATATACTCGTATATGTAATAATCCCCCTTCATGTTTATGCATTGGTGCTTGAGGTCAGTAGTGCATTGTTTATATATATGTTAATTTGTGGTATGGAGAGAGAGAGAGAGAGAGAGAGAGAGAGAGAGAGAGAGAGAGAGAGAGAGAGAGAGAGAGAGAGAGAGAGAGAGAGAGAGAGAGAGAGAGAGAGAGAGAGAGAGAGAGAGTGTGTGTGTGCGTGCTGTGTGTGTGTGTGAGAGAGAGAGAGAGAGATTAATCTGTGGTATGGAGTGAGAGAGAGTGTGTGTGTATGTGTGCGCTTGCTGTGTGTGTGTGTGTGTGTGTGTGTGTGTGTGTGTGTGAGAGAGAGAGAGAGAGAGAGAGAGAGAGAGAGAGAGAGAGAGAGAGAGAAAGAAAGAGAGTGAGTTTAATCTGTGGTATGGAGCGAGAGAGAGAAAGAGAGTGTGTGTGTATGTGTGTGTATGTGTGTGTGTGTGTGTGTGTGTGTGTGTGTGTGTGTGTGTGTGTGCGTGTGTGTGTGAGAGAGAGAGAGAGAGATTAATCTGTGGTATGGAGTGAGTAGGTTCGGTACAAATGGTGAAGCACACACACACACACACATTCACGCTCTGTATATATTAAAAAACACTCACCCACGGACGGACAAAAAGTTATGTAGTTGGCAAAGTTATGATTATCCTCCAATGGGCTTGTATATATGTTTTGGTATGACATGGGAATAATTAACAGAGATAACCTGCAGAAGGAGAGTGGTATGTGTGTATTGTCTGATGTAAGAAGAATATTACACTTGTCCCTCTATTCCCGCACCCACCCCAAGCCTGTCCCCTACTCCCGCACCCCCATAAGCCCCACAGATGACCTTCACCACCACTTCACTCACTTACTTTGGATCACACCAGCTTCACCTCACATAGAACATAGAACTTCACTGCCTGCTGCTGCTGCTCTCTCGTTTGGCTCAGGTCCTCGATCCCTTTGCCATCCCCTTGCCAGCCAACATTTCCACACGGGGGTTACTATTCCCAAGTCTCTTTTTTATTTATTTTTTGTGTATGAAGATTTATAGTGAAATGTGAAGAGTTAGGTTTAATATTCTTAGAGTAACTTACGAATGTCTTTGTATATATTTTGTTTTTGTTTTTTGTGCTGAGGACGGATTAAAAGTGAAAAGTATGTTTGAAGTAATAATAATGATCGAGTAAGGGAGGTCCAAAATCAAGTCCATGTAATCGAATGTAGATACATTTTGTTTAATATGGTCCTCTGTTTCCTTGTATAGAGTTGAGGAATGAAAGCGTTCAAATAAACCAAAAGTATACTAATATCCTCTTAAGGGGGTGTGGGAATAAGGGGACAGGCTTGGTTTTTTTTGGGGGGGGGTTAGGGAGGTGCGGGAATAGGGGGACAGGCTTTCTACCCACCCCAAGCCTGTTCCCCTATTCCCGCACCCCCCAAAAACTCCACAAGCCTGTTCCCCTATTCCCGCACTCCCCCAAAACCCCCCAAGCCTGTTCCCCTATTCCCGCACTCCCCCAAAACCCCCCAAGCCTGTCCCCTACTCCACACCCCCTTAACAAATAACAGGAGGGATACCTACACACACACAGACAACACCAACACCTTCACGGGTTCCAGGAATATTTACATTTTAACGAATATGGCAAGAAGTTAACTCGGCGTGATGGTCCCCGAGAGCCAGAATAAAGAGCTCAGAAATGCAGGAAACGGAATTCTAAAGTGTGTTTTTATTAGGGCAGTAAATGTTTATACGGGGGGCATATTAGGCTCGTTATGCATGGTTAGTCGCATTATTTTTTGGGACGATATTCAGTTTTCACCGAAATTTCCAATTGCCTGCTGCTACGTGGGCACTGTATTTTCACTGAAGACAAATATTTTTATTTTTGCACATACATTTAGCAGTTTTTCTCTGACGATTTATCTGGTAGTTAGGAAGTAGTTTAATATATTCAAGTATATGAAGGAATAAAATAATGACTCGAGTCTTATAAATTATTGAACTAACGTCAGATGATCTAAAATGAGAAGAATATCCCGTGGTGTGGAGGCTAATGATGGTGACCCTACCCAACACACGACTTTCTCTCTTCCTCATACATAACCTTGACTGCATTTTTACTTTGTCTCCACTTCTCTCCTCTTCCCTCTCCATTTTACTTTGGCTCCACTTCTCTCCTCTTCCCTCTCCATTTTACTTTGTCTCCACTTCTCTCCTCTTCCCTCTCCATTTTACTTTGTCTCCACTTCTCTCCTCTTCCCTCTCAATTTCGTGTTTCCCATCCTTTCTTCTATCCCTTTCCTACTATCTGTGTTACTCTTTTTCACTCTACTCACCTCTCCTCCCTTTTGCTGTTCAATCTCATTCCTATCTTCGCTTCTACGTTTCCTTTTCTTCCCCCATTTTCTCTCCTTCCTTCCTTCCTCTTCTCTCATTTCTTTCTCCCTCTCTCTCGTATAATTTCCTGCTGTCCCGGCTATTTCCTCTTATCCCCTCTCCTCCTCCTCCTCCCTTTCCTCAGACTTTTCTCATTTTGTTACCTTCTCTCGTTGGTCTCCTTAAATTCTTCCATTTTGGCTTTCGTCTCTTATCTCCCTTTACTTTTATACCTTAACTTCCTTCCTACTAAGACGAGATATATTAAGGGATGAATGTGGTATGTGCTCGTGTATGTTTGTGGTTATTTGATATTTGTACATGATCTCCATAAAATTAACCAACCTAGCACGACCCAACCCTACCCTTCATTCTGCAACTAATCAGCCTTCCGCTCCATCCACCAACCAACCACCCCACCCACCCACCCACCCACCAACCAACCAACCAACCAACCAACCAACCTTCCACCCTACCCTTCACACACACACCCACTCACTAACCAACCACCCCACCCTTCACACACCCAACCTTATACCCTAACCAGTCAACGAACCCACCCACACACTCACCAGTCCACACGGGACGATAAATTCTCACCAATATTGCAACATTATGGTAATCGGGTTATAATTACCTAACTTTTAATTGCGTGTGGTGGGTGAAGGTTGATGTATGTACAGCCAAAGGTATATAGAAGTTTGTGCCCCTTTATATTATATAATGAAAAAGAGAGGAGAACATTAAAAGTTTAAACACCCATTATTATCTGTTCACACGTCAAACTTATATTGTGAGTAAATGTTGAGAAGACTATACTTAAGGGGAATTTTGTTTTGTGTGTTGGTAAATCTGGAGCAAGTGAATCCTCCAAACTATTCCAAGCAACAGAACACTACATTATTTTTGCTCGTGGTCCTGTTTCCTAGCTTAGTTTGGAGGAATCAAGGCACTCCAATGTACCAAAAAAGAACTACCACCTTAAAGAGGTTCCCTTCTCTTATACTGTATTTATGTTCTGTAAAAGGTGTAATACTAGTAGTGTGTTTGCTCGGATAGTTTTGAGGACTTCTTGCTATGTGGCACTTTCGTAAAATACTAATATCCAACATAAATTATTTTACATACCGGTACCTAATTTTCCCAAGTGAAATTTTAGTTATCTCAAAGATGTATTGTTATCAGGTAAAAGGAAATGACTGTATATGATTTTTCCTCCCCATCCCTTTTTCTTTATATCACCTTTTTCAAATCCTCCACTATTCCTCCTCTCGTATTAAGGGAGAAGTGCAGTGTTGGTGTATCTGGAGCAGCTGATTCCTCCAAAGTATTCCTAGCAACAGAACACCATAACATGGACCTGTTTCCTGGCATACTTTGGAGGAATCAAGGCGCTCCAATGTAACAAAAGTGAATTACCCCCATAAACTAGGAGGAAATATGTCGCTTGGGTCATTATAACTATAAACTAAACTAAACTATAAACTATACCGGTAACTAAAAAAAAAATTATATATAGTGGTTGATGTGTGTGAAGTGCGTCAACACCTGTATGTCCCTTACTTTGTTTACATCCTCCATACGCTAAAAACTCTTAGTTGCAAATGGGTCGTAATAACAGACAAGTCCTCCCACCATCACCATCACCACCACCACCACCACCAGGCTACTGATCACGAGTCAATGTTTATACACCAATAACGCTATAAACACACGCACTTGATCACGAGTCAATGTATACACCAAAAATCGCTATAAAACACACACGACAAACTTCATGTCGTGTCAATTTATAAACACACACACAACAAACTTCATCTCGTGTCAATTTATAAACACACACACAACAAGCTTCATCTCGTGTCAATTTATAAACACACACACAACAAACTGCATCTCGTGTCAATTTATAAACACACACACAACAAACTTCATCTCGTGTCAATTTATAAACACACAGCCAACTTGATCACCACCACATGTGTTTATATATTTTTAGCCTTGATACGGATATATCATTGGGATCAAAGCTGATGACGTGAGCATGACAGTTGTATGAATATTTGACAGCCGCCATGTGTCCGCAGGTAATTAAATCATAGAGAGTTAAATGCAACATAAAACTGCAATTTTGGCCCCTGATAAAAAGGTGTGTAATGCAGCGTGGCGTGGCGGCCCAGTCAGTGTGGTGGTGGTGGTGGTGGTGGTGGGGAGTGCACGAGAGATTATTATTAAACATTATTGTGTGTTAGAGAGATAGAGAGAGTGCGTGTGTGTATGTAACAGAGAGCATGAATGTTTGTGTGTGTGTGTGAGTGTAAGAGAGTGTGTGTGCATGAATGTTTGTGTGTGTGTGAGTGTAAGAGAGTGTGTGTGCATGAATGTTTGTGTGTGAGTGTAAGAGAGTGTGTGTGCATGAATGTTTGTGTGTGAGTGTAAAAGAGAGTGTGTTTGTGGTTTGTTGAACTCTGTGGACCAGCTCATTACATGGTGTACTTGTATGTGTGTGTGTGTGTGTGTGTGTGTGTGTGTCGGTGGAAATGTAACCATGATGCGAATATAATGAATTAGCGGGATGAAAGGAAAGCCCTGTTACAAATCCACTTATATTTTTATGAATGCTGGTAAACATAACAGGTGTGTGAATATATACACGTAATTTTATCCTTTGAATGTTGGTATAATATATTTTTCAGTACTGTTAGAAAATTATGCACACATTATTTTTGTATGAAAATAAGAATTTATTACATTTTGATATATATGCTAACATAATATATTCTCTCAAACTAACTGCACGTAAGAAATGGATGAGTATGTGCGTGTAGGAAATGATGTGCACACGTGTGGTTTAATTCATGGTGGAAGAGGATGTATATATGTACAGTTGAGCAAGTAGAAAGTACAAGAAAAATATGAGTGTTTATGGCAAAATCTTTCAGTTCTATGTAATAAATCTTGGTTTTCTTATCAATGAATCACTTAAGACTCCACAGCCAATGTATGTAAAGTGGAACGTGACAATGAAATTTTTAAGTGGTAACCAGACGTGGACATATACACTCATAGTTTACTTGCACAACGGTACAGTCGGCAGCAGAAATTCGTGCCACTCTGGTGTAGTTATGGGAGCCTGGAGATCTGACAATATTGTATGAGAGAGAGAGCGGGAGTTGTCACTTTTAGTTTAAATGGCAATTACTCTTGATCTTTTTAACAGGGATACATTAAGAATTCATTTCTAATATATACTGAACTTATTTATATGTAATATAAGTGTGTATTGATAATAATACTGATACTGAAAATCATATAATTATGCATTATTTGGGTGTATCCTATGACGAATTTCTGCTGGCGACTGTACGTGTTGTTCATGGAGGAAGTGGATGTCTATGTGCGGGTGGCTGAGTTCATGGTGGAAGTGTGGGAACGTGAGGTGAAAAATTTCCGACTATGTTTGGCCATAATTTATGAAGACGCTCCTGACCTCGCCCTCAGTGATGAATACATTTTTGGTGGGGCCACGAAAGGATAGGAGAGGGCAGGAGTAGGACATGGTTGGGTATGAATTTGAGGTTTGAAAAAGGTACTGTATTATTATATCATTGTATGTGGCAGAAATGTTTGTATTTTTTTTTATCATAGTTCTTGCACGTATTGGCGAGTGAAGCCTAGTTTTGTCTTGGACAGTGCACACAACTCAAAGACAGTTTGCGCAAGACTCAGGTTCATGCCACACTTACTCAGACAAGACAACACAACACAACACAAAACAAGAGTGCTAAGAACATTACCATTTTGACGTACGCAGGGGCTGGGAAACATGTAAATAATGCAACACTTTTGGTATTTTCACACCAAAAGTCAACTCGTCTCTGGGAACAAAGACACACGTCCCTCATAACACAGAGTCGTACTGCACTAAACAAGACTTGTGTGTTATTTTAATGTAAAGATGTAGTTGGTTTGTTATTTAAGAGTAGCGGTCTTCAAAGTAGTGTATGTAAAACCTAGATGTATAGTTAAACGTTGTGAGTGATGTGGTAGATTGCAGTTGTATAGACTCACTGACTTTAATGTTAGTTACTTTAAAGACCCGCTTCAAGAAAAACTGTATGATAGTTGAGTTTTGGAGGAGAGAAACTAATTATTTGACTGTGGAATGAGGGAGGAGAGATATAAGGGGAACTGGATGATGAAGAGAGCATATCGAGTTATTATTATTATTATTATTATTCATACAATATTTGTAAATGTATGTATGTATGTATGTACTAGTATTTGTGTGTATGTGTGTATATATTTATCTATGTATTATGAATTTGTGTATGTATGTATGTGGATATTTGTGCCCTATACAAGTACTCTCTCTCTCTTTCTCTCTCTCTCAACTACTACTACTACTACTACTACTACTACTACTACTACTACTACTACTACTACTACTACCACTACTACCACTACCACCACTACTACCACTACCACCACTACTACCACTACTACCACATATATATATACATATACATATATATATATATACATATACATATATATATATACATACATACATACATATATATACATACATACATACATATATACATACATACATATATACATACATACATATATACATACATACATATATACATACATACATATATACATACATACATATATACATAAATACATATATACATACATACATACATACATTATTTGAAAGTAATAAATTTTTTTGTTTTGATTCAAATTAAATTGTAATAAAATAGAACAAATATATATTTAATAATATTTAATTTTGTTATTAATTAATTATTCATTTTTGTTATTAATTAATTATTAATTTTTGTTATTAATTAATTATTCATTTTTGTTAATTAATTATTCATTTTTGTTAATTAATTATTCATTTTTGTTATTAATTAATTATTCATTTTTGTTATTAATTAATTTTTCATTTTTGTTATTAATTAATTTTTCATTTTTGTTATTAATTAATTATTCATTTTTGTTATTAATTAATTATTCATTTTTGTTATTAATTAATTATTCATTTTTGTTATTAATTAATTATTCATTTTTGTTATTAATTAATTATTCATTTTTGTTATTAATTAATTATTCATTTTTGTTATTAATTAATTATTCATTTTTGTTTCAGATTGGTTTTTGAAAGAGAAGAATGAAGAAAAGAAGAAAGAAAAGATAGAGAGAGAGAGAGGGAAAGAGAGAAAAACACACAAACACACAGAAAGAGAGAGACTTTCTTTCTGTGTGTGTATTTTGTCTCTATCTTTCTGTGTGTGTGCGTCTTTCCCTCTGTGTGTGTGTGAGAGGGAAAGACAGACAGACACACACACACACACATACAGAAAGAGAGAGAGAGACAAAAGACACATATATATAAAATTTTCTGAAGATGTAATATACTTTTGTAATTACTGTTCTGTTTATCATTTCTCCTTTGGTTATTTTGCATGTATAGGAGTAGGGGACAGGCTTGGGGGGGGGGGGGGGTCGGGAATAGGGGGACAAGCTTTCTACACACACATTCATTCACTCTGTCACACACACATATCATTCTTCCCTCCACACACACAGACACCTTCTCTCCACCTCCCTCCGCACACACACACACCTTCTCTCCACCTCCCTCCGCACACACACACACCTTCTCTCCACCTCCCTCCACACACACACACACCTCTCCACCTCCCTCCACACACACACACACCTCTCCACCTCCCTCCACACACACACCTTCTCTCCACACACACCTTCTCTCCACACACACAGCCCACATTTTTAACAGATGTTTTCAGGTGGGATTGAACCCTGGTCCTTCACAGCCACAGTCCATTACACTATCCACTCTGCCACGCCACCCCCAATTATATACACACTATTGACATATTTATCTATCTGGTATAGGAAGAAACTATTTAATATAATATAAATAAGCGTACATTCATTCTCCAACTCTTATAATTACACACACACTTACATTCTCTCACAACACAGCTAGACCCAGTTCAACACCTTTAAAAATCCCAAGCGTTTTCTGGTGGAATCGAACCATGATCCTTTACAGCCAGTGTCCATCACTCTATCCACTCAGCCACCACCACCCACAACTAAACAGAGACGATTGTTGTATTTATCCATCTGTTTTATGAAACTATTTAATATAATACCAATGTTTGTATATGTAATATGTATATGTATTTATATATCTGTTTTATGAAACTAATATAATCTGAATGTTTGTATATATGTATTTCAATATAATATGTAGAGAAATAATATTATATAGTATTAATTTTGTTTTTATTTATATAATAGATAGATATATCTATGTATCTGTAATTGTTATTTGTCTATGTATATATATATCTGTATATATATGAAATATACATCTCTCCTGTGTGATTTATTTTCCTGTTTTGCATATTTTTTTACAACTATTAATATCAGTTTTACTTTTGGATGAAAGAAACAAACCCGTCTTTTACTCGTCTATTTTTACACCATTAGATACTTCGAAAAGTCTCCGGAAAACAACCAGGACACATCTCGCCAAAATCATCATTAAAAAAAAACACTAAAAACTTGGAAATTCGTATTCGGGCATATCAAAGTAACGATATGCTACTTCAATGTAAGATTGGAGATCACTCCAGCAAGTCCCTTCAGGAACCCCCCGGGCCCCCCTTACTGGGGGGCCCAACGGGGTTCCTTCAGGTAACTGCTGAGTGTAATACTTCCCTCCTTGGTCCCCAGCACCAAGAGGGAAGGGGGTCACATCTACCCAACCAGTTGAGTAGAGTGGAGCCCCGCGCCAGTACACGTGTCCGCACATTGCTGGACCACCAAGCTAATAAGACAGGGAGTGTGTACTGGCGCATCGGACCATTAGCTGCATCTGTAAGGAACAACAATTATTACATTTCCATTGATATGAATCTTATATCTATATTCAATCCTACATTACCTTTATCCTCATTCAGGTTTCACTTTTAATTTAATTTACCCTGCCTTTGTTCCACCTTATTTAATACAATTAGTTTCATAACTAAATTTCTCTATTTCAAACTTCACTTTCATATTACATTTTGTTTTGTTCATTTGCTGCTTTGTATTATTTTTCTTACTAATACTTATTTCGCTTAAACAATTAACCCCTTATCAATTTCCCTTTATATCTATCATATTTTTCTTATATTTTACTTCTCTAGCCAATTTTCCCTCCATCAAAACAAATGGAATTTTTATCTATTCACTATTCTATAATTCCTGCAGTCCAACAATTACCAGACAAAGGCATTAATTAGTCCTTCTAACCTATGTTCCATGGCTGTAAACATTGACCAATACTTCAGTGGCTGACAACTACACCAACAGGTTACCTTATGCAGCATCATATGGAGGAAATGGTGATCCTTAATCTTCACTGCTTTGCCAACGACTCCTCACCGAGGACCCACAAAACTGTAAAAGACAACAATTGGTAACATTAATGTAATGGTTTACCTCCACAGTGATGGTTTTCTACTTCACTCACAGTTTAAAACGAGAAAATTCAACAAAACCTACAATCTCAACTCCGAGGTGTATTAATTTCATTGTATCAGACTAAATCTATGTCGCCAAAAAATTACTGCTTTTAATTAATTCAGTCTGATATGATGAGACTTATTTACAAATGAGTGCGTGGAGAGGAACTTTGGTCTTTACTTTATATTCAGCTACACCATTATATTATTTATAAGAATGCAGCCACCATCTCCTTGCAAGTACAGCAGTCAAAGAAGTCTAACAATGCTGTCTCTCTGCATCAGCATGTGTTTGCAAATCCACATTACATCACTGGCAAACCCACACCAACACCACCTACAACAATAGTACAACTCCATTACTATTTCACCTTTAACCTGTGCCCATATATTTAAGGGACCCTATGTTGTAGTCTGAAAATTGGAGGTAAACGAGTCCTTCAAACATTACCACGAAACACCACCTATATGGAAAGAGCTTATTTCGTGGCATGGTCAGGAGGAATCAGAAGCCTCCAATTTTTATACACGATCACAGGGTCCTTAAGATGGAACATATACCCATACATTGAAGTATTTTGCCTCGTGGTTAACATACTGTATACCGATCATACTCAACAAGGCCTGATATCGACTCTTATTAAATTTTGAACAAACTCTTACACATGAAACTGTATTTGAAGAGTTTTAACATAATAAATCTCATACAAGAGCTAATATTTCTCACTTATGAACAGACCTATATGGACGACAGATGTAAACAAACTACACCAGGATAACACCAACAGAAGTAAAGCCACCCACACGCTGCCACAATAAACCACTCACAGATACTAAATCACTTTATAAATTATATATATATATATATTTTGCTATACTAAATGAGTCTATAGCTTCCAAAGTGGCCAGATTATAATAATTATTGTCCCTCAAAAAACGGCCACCAAAACAAAAAAAGTTACTTAAAATAAATTCGAACAGGCAAAAAAAAAGTTGCTGGTACGCTGTGTGTGGAATCCCAAGACATTTGGGTAATATGCCACCAGGAGGAAAACACAGACTCGCACTTAATGTTTTTGAAGTTAGTCAGAAAATGAGAGGGTGAGAAAGTTATATACAGACTGGCTGAGAAGGAATGTTGGGGAAAAGGAGGAGTAAAGTAAGGTTGGAGGGGTGGAAGGGGGAGGGGTGGAAGGGGAATGGAATGGAAGGGGATAGAAGGGGAGAGAAAATGGGAGTGGAATGGAGGTGGAGAAGAAAGAAACATGGAGGGATTGGGGAAGATTGACTAAAGATTACAAGGTGAAGGACATTCATTTGGGACACGAAATGCACTTTAGGGTAGTATAGGGAGATGCTTCGTCTTACTCAACGTAACCTTTTCTCTCTCAACCAGAAACGAGGACGAGACGAAAAGCTGAAAATTGTGACATGTTTTGAGACCTCGCAGATCCGGGCATCATCAATTTCAGCTCACACATCCTCCTGCCTTTCTCTCTCTTTATCTCTCTTTCTCTCCCTCTCTCCCTCTCTCTCTCGTCTCCTACTCCCTTCCACATCTCTCTTCCACATCTCTCTTCCCCGTCCTACCTTCAACTTCCGTTTTCCTCATTTTCATATTGTGATTACATTCGCGACAGTTTTAAGATTTTGCAAGACTTACCATTTGTTTAAGCATCAACTTGTTCTAAAAATTCTTCTTGTTCCCCAAACACTCCAGCAAGACTTTTTTTTACGTATGATTTACTTTCCCTGATATCTTAATCATCCCTACTCTTATATTCACCCCTCCCTATGTGAATAAAGTTACCGTGTGCCAGAAGGTTCCTCATTCAGGATGTACAGAAACAGTAAACAAACAACATTACCGGCAACACCCATATTAAAGTAAGGTCGAAAGTATACCCATATCAAAGTGGAGTCGGAAGTATAGGCTCAAGTTTAGTCTCGTATTCGCTGCAAGATTTATTCCGAGGCGCACTTCCCGATGACCTAAAGTTGTAGGTCTCTGGGTCACACGCTCATTCTCTCTCTCTCTCTCTCTCTCTCTCTCTCTCTCTCTCTCTCTCTCTCTCAAATATTCAGTATTACATTGGCCTTTATGAATGTTATTTGTTCTTTACGTTACAATTCATTTTTATCGACAGGATTCATATCTTCAGAAAGACTAATGAATTCTCAAGGTAATCATTGTTAAGCATTAATAATATTAGTCATTGAATTATTTCTATTTTGACCTAACCGACCGAGAGCCCTGGTGAAAAAAGCCTTACGTTTCCCATCCATAAGTTCCCTCAACGTTGGGTCTATATTCAGCAGCACCAACATCTTATTAACTCATGCCATACAACTACGCAAATCCTCAACCAAGTAAAGAGACTACCAATTTTCAGATTTTTAATAAATATTCCATTTACTTTAGTTAAAACATTTCCGTACAGTTTCTACTTGAAATAGTTAATAGGATACTTAGAAGAGTTTCCTGAGAACAACCAGGACAAATCTCGTCCAAAAAAATTATAAAAAAAAAAAAATTGAAATTCAAATACCTGCTACTTTAAACCACATTTTGACAACTCCTGCAAGCCCCCTTTGGAGACCCTAGGATTGGGCCCCTTCAGGTTCTGCAGAGTACACAACCCGTTAGGCAATACAAACTATTGAAGAGGGGCACATATTATAAAGATGGTACCACATACACACATACACCAGCCAGTATGCTGAAAGGCTCACCACTCCCTTACTTGGTTGGTGGGTTGGTGTGTGTGTTTGTATAGGGAGTATTGTACAGTCGGCGGCAAAAGTCCAGTCGCCTCACTTGCTTCACCGAGGCATACGATTTCATAGACTCGAGATTATTAAGTGTATAAAACGTGTGTATTTCTCGAGTCCATGAATACTGTGTGTCTCGGTGAAGCAGA
The DNA here is from genome assembly GCA_034508575.1 of Petrolisthes manimaculis. Lineage (NCBI taxonomy): Eukaryota > Metazoa > Arthropoda > Malacostraca > Decapoda > Porcellanidae > Petrolisthes > Petrolisthes manimaculis. Next base: position 17,835 of record JAWZYT010005462.1, read on the forward strand.
TAAGACGACAGGACTTCTGCCGCCGACTGTACAATGTTCAGTAGAGTGAAGTCCCGCACCAATACAAGGTTCTAGTCCTTGTCGTGTATGAACGCTTACCAACAAACTTTTACCTTGACCCATAAACTGAACACTCAGTCTATACCATTGGCTTTTGGTGTTAGTGGCCAAGTCTTATTGATTTCTTTATATATCTTCTGTAAACTGTTAGAATGAAATTTCATGTAAATGATAAATAAAAACACATTCTTGTTGGTATATATCTATTTCTAACGAATATATTCTTAGTTCTGATTAAAATGATTGGTGTCTTGGATAAGTGCTGTACTATTTATTGACCCCAAGAATTCGTACACGCTGTTGTTTTCGAGGGTTTACAACACATGGAAACTGTAAGACTACGTAACTGCAATACAGCATTAATAGACTAATTAGGTTTGTTGTTTTGTAATGACAGTTACTTGGTAGACCATTCATTGCAGTACTTCCAGATTAATGACCTCTCTTTCCATATGGCCTGTGTAAGAATTTCCGTGGTCAACCCAACCGTACAGCCATGGTTGATAGTGCTTGACCAGGATCTAAGGAGTGTTGGTGAGCAACTGAGCAGAGTTCGAACAAGTGAATTTTCCAAACCATTCTCAACGTTGAGAGAGGTTTAGAAGCCTCACTTTTTCGAACTCTGTTCAGTTACTCTCCAACACTCCTTGTACCCTGGTCAAGCACTATCAGCCATGGCTGTACAGTCACTTATAAAATTTAAGACGGGGCCCCCCCCAGGGCAAATCACCTTCTGCTATGTGCGATATCTGTTTTGGCAACAGTGTACGTGTCGTCGGTGATGGCAGTTGAGGGATAGAGTTGATCTACTCGACACACTTTGAACTAACAGCAGATGAGACGAACCATGAGTTTGTATAGTATTTCGAACAAGGCAGCCTTCCTCCAAACACTTCTTTACACACCCACCTCTGACGTCAGATACAATGTTACCAGAACTTATATTACACGAGATAAAAGGTGCCTTGAATGGGGATATCTTTACTGTTATGAGTGACTGTACAAACAATACATCCAGTTGTTTCTCCCATTCCCTAATAACCACAACTTCTCTTCCAATTAACAATAGTCGCTACTCCACATCCATTATTCTCCACGACCTACTTACTCATTTCACCTCCTACCAACTCCCAGGCTCGTCCACCCCCCCTACCCCACATCCCCTCACTCCCCAAGCATTGTCTCCCCATTTATTTTCTCGCACGCCAGCTGCGACGGAAGTAACAAAAAATAAAAAAAAATAAAAAAACACACACACACTCACACAGGCTGGAAATCTGTGCAAGTGCTAGTGTAGTGTGTCAGGTCGGCAGCTGGTGGGAGGCGAGGCAAGACGTGTGTGTGTGTGTGTGTGTGTGTGTGTGTGTGTGTGAGTGCCGTTGGAAATACAAAAACAGTGAAAAATCTTAAAGCGCTTACGTATACTTTCTGCCGGGGCGACATTCTTAAAGGGACCCAGCCAGCCAGTGTTGTAGGAGGTTAGCGAGTCCTTCAAACATTGCCACGAAACACCACCTATAGGGAAGGAGCTGCTTGTTTCGTGGCATGGTCAGGAGGAATCAGAAGTCCCCAACTAACATACACGATCACAGGGACCTTCAAGGGAGGGAGGGAGATGGTATACTGATGGACAAAAAGAGACAACCCATCCCTCCAAATCATACACACCAACAACAACACATTCTCTTATTAATGTTCTTTGCTTTGATACAGATTCTAGGAGCCTTGAAAATGTTACAAAAACTATATTAATTATTGATGTCTGTAATTAGTGTTTCGTAAATACTGTAGATTCAGTTTTATTAATCTCACTCAGAGTTAATTAATATTGCATGTTATGAATGAACAGTAGATTTTAGCATCATTTATCCGCCCCAACTTGGCAGCAATTTTCCCTCGTGACTGTACAGTTGCCAAAAAAGGTACTGCTACAACTATGGATACAACATTAAATATATTAATGTCCATAGTTGTTTGTAGGGATTCTAAGTATGTATTACAGAAGGATATGTATATTTCCTTCTGTTATACATGCTTATAGTCCATACAAATAATTGTGGATATTACTAGGGTTAAAGTTCTATTAAAATTTGTCGCAATATCTTTTTTGGCAACTGTACATACACACACACACACACACGTTCATGAGAATAACTGGGTAATATCGTACGTAATGAATATATGTATGTATGTATGTATGTATGTATGTATGTACGCACAGACTCAGGTGTTACGCATATAATCGGGAGTCTGTATGTAGATGTTCTGACATTTGCATTCTGAATGTTGAACCGTATCATTCTGTTGGCTTGTAGAATTTTCCCACTTATAGTAGTTATGTTATATGGATGATGCTAGCCTATATTATTCCTCTATTATCCAAGAATAGGATGTGTATATTTTTTTTTATCCTCTATTATCCAAGAATAGGATGTGTATTTTTTTTTTTTTTTTTTTTTTTTGTAATTCTGATGTTTTTGTTGATGATCGAAGTTACTCCTGTGAAAACTGTTTATTTTTTTTTAAATATATTTCCTTGGATTTCTATAGCGGACAGAGAGAACAAACAAACAACCAACCAACCAACCAACCAACCAACCAACCAACCAACCAACCAACCAACCAAACACACACACAAGTCTTCGAAAATATACTTAATAATTAAATAACTATAAATACATCACCATTTACTTCAACAGAGGAACAGACAGACAAACAGACATCCTAAAAATATACCTGTACTGTATAAACATTAACTACAAACCATATACAATACTACAGCCAGTGAGTAAGAGTAAAGTTCAATATTGAGGCGTCTTGGTTCGTAGTCGCATTTCTACACATAAAAACAAATATATATGCCACGGTCTCCTTCTCCTCCTCCTCCTCCTTCTCTTCCAACTCCTCGCTTCCAGTATCAGTTCGTCAGTCATGGATGTGTAACGTGCATAACAGGATATCCTACTGTAATTTTAATCAAGTGTTCGTGCCACTGGTCATACGGTGATGTTGATTAGTTGATCATTATATGCTCTCGTTCATTCACATCACCGTATCATTTTACTGTGGGGTGTAATTCTGTTTTGGGTATATTGGAAGGGTTATTGATTTCTTATTGCTGTTTCAACAAGCTGCTCTGTCTCATTTATTATGCTCTGTTGTTCAAATATACAGTACTATCAGAATTCTAGTAGCTTTCTTTGACAACAATTTTTTTGATGCACACACACACACACACACACACACACACACACACACACACAAGTCCTTTCACACACTCCCATACAAGTCCTTTCTCTCTCTCACACACACACATACACAAGTCCTTTCTCTCTCTCACACACACACACATACACAAATCCTTTCTCTCTCACACACATACACAACACAAGTCCTTTCTCTCTCTCTCTCTCTCTCTCTCTCTCTCTCTCTCTCTCTCTCTCTCTCACACACACACACACACACACACACATAAAACGAGAACAGACACAGGTGTGTTCACATAAACGAATATTCCTTGCCTTACAGCTTAGGTGAATCATAATAAGAGTATATTGTATGTACTGTTTGTAATGCTGCATGTATACCAACACACACACCACCACCACTACTACTACTACTACTATTATTACTACTACTACTACTATTATTACTACTACTACTACTACTACTACTACTACTACTACTACTACTACTACTACTGCTATACCCTTATGGAAACAATACACCCAGCCAGTGTTAGTATATATATAAATTCACCAATATCTGCCTCCCTCATGCATGCCCTTGTACTAATGTAATATATATTCAATTACAGTTGTGCAGTACTTGTCTATAAAAAAAAAATGATACACACACAAATATGCCAATGGGTACTGAATGTATGTATTTTAAGTTGGCCATGCAGTAGTTCCCTTCACATGTACAGTACTGTATATATTTTACATCTGTATACATTTATGCATATGTTCATGGTCTGTTTTGTATATATATATATATATATATATATATATATATATATATATATATATATATATATATATATATATATATATATATATATATATATATATAATTATAGTGTGTAGTGTCCTTCAGATGTATCATTGTTCCATCCCTTCTCACCCTTCACTCTCCCATGGAATAACATAATGTTTATTTAAACTTGTGTTGTGGAGAAAATAGTATGATTATATAAAGTCTGTTCAAAACTTGTGTTCCGCTGGCCTCTTATGCTTAGATAGATAGAAATAAATAGATAGATATAGATAGATAGAAATAGAGACAGATAGAGATAGATAGAAAGATATAGATAGAAATAGATATAGATATAAAGATATAAATAGAAATAGAGACAGATAGAGAGAGGAAAATGGAACACAAATTTTGAACAGACTTTAGTTGGTGGGAATGAGTCTGTCTGCTGCTTGGGTTTGTTAGATTTGGTGCTTTTTGGTTTAATTCTCATGCAGTAACTCTGATTAAAAATACTACTATAAGCTTAAGGGGTGAGTATAATTATAGTGTTAGTTAAATCTGGAGCATGTGATTCCTGCAAACTATTTCAAGCAACAAGAACACCATTATTTTTGTTCATTTGGTCCTG
>JAWZYT010005462.1:27500-30626 GCA_034508575.1 Petrolisthes manimaculis
CCTCTCTCCCTTCCTACCACCCCTACTGCCTCCTGTCACCCCTACCACCCACCACCCTTACCCACCACCCCACAACTCATCTCACCTCCTCTCTCTCTCCTTCCTTCCCTTTCAAGTGCCTCTTTTCTCAACTTTTCTGAAGGGGTCTTTTTGAGGGACCTTCTTTCGAGAATTGGGGCCCAGTGATTTTTGGAGATAATGATTCCTCCAAATTATGCCCAGCAACAAACCACCATTATGTTTGTTAATCTGGTCCTGTTTCCGGCATACTTTGGAGGAATCAAGGCACTCCAATGTATCAAAAGTATACTCACCCCTTAAGTAACAAACAAATTATTTCATTCTGTTGATGGTGGTGTTGTTAGTAATCGTCTGTGTACTGTATATTTATATTCAGTTGGTTTGATATTTGTCTTCTTTTCGCCTCCTCTTCCTCCTTCTCCTTTTCATTTTTCTACTTCACCTACTTCTTTTATTTATTCTTTTCCTACTACTTCTCCTACTCCTTCATCTACTTATTCTTTTTCTTCTCTTCTTTTCCTCCTACTTCTCCTACTCCTTCACTTCTTTTTTTTTCTTCTTCTCTTCTTCCTCCTCCTCCTCCTCCTCGCCCTCGCCCTACTACTTCTCCTCTTAGCTTCTAGTTTAAGTTTTCTGTAAATCATGCTGTTCTTAGCTACTAATATAAAAACGCATAGCACCAGAGAGACACAACGTAATTACAATTCACTTCACATAACATTAAACCCACCTTTTCCTTCTTCTCTTCTTCTTCTTCTTCTTCTTCTTCTTCTTCTTCTTCTTCTTCTTCTTCTTCTTCTTCTTCTTCTTCTTCTTCTTCTTCTTCTTCTTCTTCTTCTTCTTCTTCTTCTTCTTCTTCTTCTTCTTCTTCTTCTCTTCTTCTTCTTCTTCTTCTTCTTCTTCTTCTTCTTCTTCTTCTTCTTCTTCTTCTTCTTCTTCTTCTTCTTCTTCTTCTTCTTCTTCTTCTTCTTCTTCTTCTTCTTCTTCTTCTTCTTCTTCTTCTTCTTCTTCTTCTTCTTCTTCTCTTCTTCTTCTTCTTCTTCTTCTTCTTCTCTTCTTCTTCTTCTTCTTCTTCTTCTTCTTCTTCTTCTTCTTCTTCTTCTTCTTCTTCTTCTTCTTCTTCTTCTTCTTCTTCTTCTCTCTTCTTCTTCTTCTTCTTCTTCTCTTCTTCTTCTTCTTCTTCTTCTTCTTCTTCTTCTTCTTCTTCTTCTTTCTTCTTCTTCTTCTTCTTCTTCTTCTTCTTCTTCTTCTTCTTCTTCTTCTTCTTCTTCTTCTTCTTCTTCTTCTTCTTCTTCTTCTTCTTCTTCTTCTTCTTCTTCTTCTTCTTCTTCTTCTTCTTCTTCTTCTTCTTCTTCTTCTTCTTCTTCTTCTTCTTCTTCTTCTTCTTCTTCTTCTTCTTCTTCTTCTTCTTCTTCTTCTTCTTCTTCTTCTTCTTCTTCTTCTTCTTCTTCTTCTTCTTCTTCTTCTTCTTCTTCTTCTTCTTCTTCTTCTTCTTCTTCTTCTTCTTCTTCTTCTTCTTCTTCTTCTTCTTCTTCTTCTTCTTCTTCTTCTTCTTCTTCTTCTTCTTCTTCTTCTTCTTCTTCTTCTTCTTTCTTCTTCTTCTTCTTCTTCTTTTCTTCTTCTTCTTCTTTCTTCTTCTTCTTCTTCTTCTTCTTCTTCTTCTTCTTCTTCTTCTTCTTCTTCTTCTTCTTCTTCTTCTTCTTCTTCTTCTTCTTCTTCTTCTTCTTCTTCTTCTTCTTCTTCTTCTTCTTCTTCTTCTTCTTCTTCTTCTTCTTCTTCTTCTTCTTCTTCTTCTTCTTCTTCTTCCTTTCTTCTTCTTCCTTCTTCTTCTTCTTCTCTTCTTCTCTTCTTCTCTTCTTCTTCTCCTTCTCCTTCTCCTTCTCCTTCTCCTTCTCCTTCTCCTTCTCCTTCTCCTTCTCTTCTCCTTCCTTCTTCTTTCTTCTTTCTTCTTCTTCTTCTTCTTTCTTCTTCCTTCTTCTTCTTCTTCTTCCTCTTCTTCTTCTTCTCTTCCTTCTCTTCTTCTTCTTCTTCTTCTCCTTCTTCTCTTCCTTCTTCCTTCTTCTTCTTCTTCTTCTTCCTTCTTCTTCTTCCTTCTTCTTCTTCTTCCTTCTTTTCTTCTTCTTCTTCTTCTTCTCTTCTTCTTCTTCTTCTTCTTCCTTCTTTCTTCTCTTCCTTCTTCTCTTCCTTCTTCTTCTCTTCTTTCTTCTTCTTCTTCTTCTTCTTCTTCTTCTTCTTCTTCTTCTCTTCTTCTTCTTCTCTTCTTCTTCTTCTTCTTCTTCTTCTTCTTCTTCTTCCTTCTTTCTTCTTCTTCCTTCTTCTTCTTCCTTCTTTCTTCTTCTTCTTCTTCTCTTCTTCTTCTTTCCTTCTTCTTCTTCCTTCTTCTTCTTCTTCTTTCTTCCTTCTTCTTCTTCTTCTTTCCTTCTTCTCTTCTTCCTTCTTTCTTCTTCTCTTCCTTCTTCTTCTTCCCTTCTTCTTCTTCCTTCTTCTTCTTCCTTCTTCCTTCTTTCCTTCTTTCTTCTTCTTCCTCTTCTCTTCTTCCTTCTTCTTCTTCTTCCTTCTTCTTCTTCTTCTCTCTTCTTCTCTTCTTCTTCTTCCTTCTTCTCTTCTTCCTTCTTCTTCCTTCTTTCTTCTTCTTCCTTCTTCTTCTTCCTTCTTCTTCTTCCTTCTTCTTCTTCTTCCTTCTTCTTCTTCTTCTTTCTTCTTCTTCTTCCTTCTTCTTCTTCTTCTTTCTTCTCCTTCTTTCTTCTTCCTTCTCCTTCTTCTCTTCTTCTTCTTCCTTCTTCTTCTTCCTTCTCTTCTTCTTCTTCTTCCTTCTTCTTCTTCCTTCTTCTTCTTCTCCTTCTTCTTCTTCCTTCTTCTTCTTCCTTCGTTCTTCTTCCTTCTTTCTTCTTCTTCTTCTTCTTCTTCCTTCTTCTCTTCTTCTTCTTCCTTCTTTCTTCTTCCTTCTTCTTCTTCTTCCTTCTTTCTTCTTCTTCCTTCTTCTTCTTCCTTCTTTCTTCTTCTTCCTTCTTTCTTCTTCTTCCTTCTTCTTCTTCCTTCCTTCTTCTTCTTCCTTCTTTCTTCTTCTTCCTTCTTCTTCTTCCTTCTTTCTTCTTCTTCCTTCTT
>JAWZYT010005463.1:5000-7500 GCA_034508575.1 Petrolisthes manimaculis
AAGGGAGGACGGGAGAGGAGAAGGAAGTGAAGGGAAGGATAGAAGGAAGTGAAGGAAAGGGTAGAAGGAAGTGAAGGGAAAGGAAGAAGGAAGTCAAGGAAAAGGGAGAAGGAAAAAAAATAGTGTTGATACATTTGGAGCAACTGAATCCTCCAAACTATTCCAAGCAACAACAACAGAACACCATTTTATTTGTTTATCTGGACCTGTTTGTTGTTTCCTGGCATACTTTGGAGGAATCAAGGCACTCCAATTTAACAAAAACGAATTAGTGTGTGTCAAAAAAACAACAACAAAAAAACGAAAATAACAATAATAAAAAAAATGAAAAAAAAACTTAGACCCTAAAAAAATAAAATAAATTAACAAACCTTACAGATGGATGTTTAGGTTGTGGCCAGCAGGAGACTTTGAAAACCAACAACAACAACAACAACAACAACACGACTAATAGCACTTTAATAGAGCGTGAGGAAGTAACAGAGGCACAGTGGTCTACCCCTGTTATTTTAGGTAAGGTGGTGTTTTTTTTTTTTTTTTTTTTTTTTTTTTTTTTTAGATGTGCAACTAAATGGTCGGTGGATCCCTTTTTTTCTTTGTCCATTATTCTGTCCATTCATTCCCTTTTATTAAGTTTAGGATTCCATTGCAAGTGTTAATTTTCCATAAGTGTTCGATTTTATATAAAAAAAATCCACCTACTCGTTGTTTCGTGTACAAATTCCTACCTTTTTTTTTTTGTTACATTTGGAGTGACGTGATTCCTCCAAAGTATGCCAGGAAACGACGACGGGATCATATGGGCACAAATAATGGTGTTCTGTTCTGTTGCTTGGAATAGTTTGGAGGAATCAGTTACTCCAGATTTTCCAAAGTATGCCAGGAAACAGGACAAAAAAAATAATGGTGTTTTCTGGTCTGTTGTTTGATTCGAATAGTTTGGAGGAATCAGTTGCTCCAGAATAACCAACACTGTACATACATACCGTACATACATACATATTTCCCAACCTAAATGAAATGAGTTGTTGTTGTTGTTGTTGTTGTTGTTGTAAGTGTCGGATCACATAATATAAGTCAGATTTAAGTGTCAGCTCCCCCTTAAGTGTCAGATTCCGTATTATAAGTGTCAGATCACATAATATAAGTGTCAGTCTTCCATTAAGTGTCATACCTCATAAGTGTCCTATACCTATAATAATATAAGTGTGTAAACCCCTTAAGTGTTAGCTCACCCTTAAGTGTTAGCTCCCCCTTAAGTGTCAGTCTCCCCCCTTAAGTGTCAGTCTCCCCCTTAAGTGTTAGCCCACCCCTTAAGTGTCAGTTCCCCCTTAAGTGTCAGCTCACCCCTTAAGTGTCAGCTCCCTCTATATGAGTGTAATATATGTGTGTGTGTATGTATCTGTGTATGTATGTATGTATCTGTGTGTGTATGTATGTATGAATATTGGTATGTCTAAATTTCCCTGATAGTTTTGTTTGTTTGTTTGTTTGTTCATATTAATGTTTATTGTTCATTGTTTACATTTTTATTGTTACGTATGTTCATTATCAATATTGGTGTTATAATAATAATAATAATAATAATAATAATAATAATAATAATAATAATAGTAATTGTTCTGTTGTACATACATTTAATAATTGTTCATGTTAATAAATAAGTGTTATTGTCATTACGGTATTATTTGTATTATTGTTTGTTTATAGGCTATTGTAACCATTATTACAATTACAATTAGAATAGGTATGGTGAGAAAAAGAAATGAATTGAGGTGACGTATTGTGATTTCAAGTAGGGAACAGTTAATATGAAAACAAAAAATCGTGTGAAATACAGAATGAAAATAGAAGTAGAGTGTCGAAGCAGGGAGAGATGCAGGTTAATTAGTAAGGGACCCTGTGATGTAGTCAGAAAATTGGAGAACTATATTATAACTGGGGAGAACTGAGTTGTAGGAAGGTGTGAAGGAAAGGGGTTGGCAAAGAAGTGGTGTAAGGGGAAGGAAGAGCTCAGGTAGGTGGGTAGGTGGGTGGGTAGGTAGGTGGGTGGGTAGGTAGGTGGGTAGGTAGGGTGAGGTGCGATATTTGGTCAGGAGTAATAATGAGATGTTGTTAAAAGTACGGTAGGTAAGTGGGTAGGCAAGGGGGATAGATAGGGTAGGTAAATGGGGAGATGTGTGGGTAGGTAAATGGGGAGGGAAGAGGGAGAGTTTGTGGGGAGGAGGAGGAGGTGTAAAGTAGGTAAGTGAGTAGGGAAGGAGGAGGAGGAGGAGTAAGGAAGGTAAGAAGGGAGGAGTTAGGTACATAGGTAAGTGGGGAGGGAAAGGGGAAGGGGGAGATATATGGGTAGGAAGGGAGGAGATACAGGTAGGTAAGTGGATAGGAAGGTGTGAGGAATAAGGTAGGTGGATGGGTAGTGAGGGAGGACGAGTAGGGTAGGTGTGTGTGGGTATGGAGGGGGAAGGGAGAGGAGAGAAGAGGAGAGGGGAGGGAGGGA
>JAWZYT010005463.1:12500-22500 GCA_034508575.1 Petrolisthes manimaculis
AAACGTTGTGATGGACATATGAACTGTTATGACCAGAGTGACGAACAACACTGTAGTGAGTCCCTGAGTAGGAAGACAAGGCTGTACACGTATTCAGTAAAATATTGTACTGTGATGCAGTTGTACAGTATTATGTCATACTGTAATGTACTAGTTCTTTATTAATTAAGACATAATTATTACCTGTAGTGGTAAAAGAGGTCTAGGATGAAGTAATATAAATGTATTCATACAGTACAATATTACATCAGTAGTTTAGTAACTGTATGTTGTCCAAATAGAGTAATGTTTTTCATAATTTATCAAGACAATTGCCTGCATCATGTAATATCGTGTTTGGTGTTGTGTGTAATATTGATGTTAATAATAATAATAATATTGTGTGGCATGATTATGAAAAATGAAGTGATAGCATTAGAGAGGGGAGTGAACTCTTAATGAGGATGAAAAAGTATTACAGTATTAATGAAAGATTCTGAATATATTTATATTTTTTCTCTCATTGAATAGTCGTAATATTAGTCATTGATAGCCCATGAGATAAGGAAAATGGAATAATAATTATTGATACTCAATTAAGTAAAAAACACATTGCAGTAATAAATACTATGATATAATATCTCCATTTCTTAGATTATTTGTTTGCCAAATTGTTTCAAACAGTAGATTAGGATTCATGTTTTTAAATTACAAATAATTAATCCTGTTAGCCATATCCCATTCTTTACTAACCACTGTGTGTGTTTCAGGATGTGGACCTGGAAAATTCCAGTGTGGTAATAATACATCGTGTTTGGCGGTGACAGCAAAGTGTGACGGCAAGATGGACTGTTGGGACGGCTCCGATGAAGCCAACTGTACCAACTGTGAGTGAACCTTTATGAGTTGTGCCGAGTTGTGTTGTGTTATGCGTGCGTCACTTTTAGGTTCTGTGTTGAGCTGAATCTTGAAATGTAATTGATACTATTGATGCTGATCTCACCAGAGTTATTTATCTATGAGTTGTTTGAATCTGGTGGAGGATTTGCTTAGTTGGATTCAGAATGTGACTTTGCACCCTATCTGTCATTGATGTATTAGCACTGATCTACAGGCAGTTAGTAACATAATAAATGCTTTTAAATTCCCTAGTGAATATTTATCTATGGCACTTCATACAAACTAGAATACTATTTCTCTCTAGATATTTACTGTTGTTTCCACATTTATCTACTATTATATATAGCTTTACAGATTGCACCTCAATGCCAAGTAGATCAAAGCTACCAAAGCATCCTGAGTAATCACAGAAGCCTCACTAAGCTATACTGTGTTTCTGTTCCGTTTCAGTCACCCTCACTGAAAATTTCATAATTCTTCACTCATGCACTGTAGTCTTCCAGTATAATTATTTCAGAAAGTGTAGCCAAGTCAGCATAGTAGCTATTCAACTCTACTTGTTATTATGTTAGCCATGTCTTAAAATCATCCGAGCACTTAATGGAGCACTGTATCTTGAAAAAAAGTTATTAAATGCTTTCAGGTACAAGTATCAGAATAGAATAATGTTATGGATATAGTGTAGTATATTACTGCACATCAACTCCCAAGACACACATGGAGCCAAGGTCTACAAGAACCAACAAGAGATTCCCTGTCGATCCTTGTAGCAAAGTCAATCCTCTTGCCCTTCCCTTATCACCGTCCCTGTCTCCCCCTTCCCTTATCACCGTCCCTGTCTCCCCCTTCCCTTATCACCGTCCCTGTCTCCCCCTTCCCTTATCACCGTCCCTGTCTCCCCCTTCCCTTATCACCGTCCCTGTCTCCCCCTTCCCTTATCACCGTCCCTGTCTCCCCCTTCATCCTGGAACTTCACCCTTTGTAGAGAAATGTTTTAACACCACAGGAAAAACCAAACCAAACCAAACCTACCTGCTCTCACTATTAACATTGTAGTGTTTTATTTTTCTTGTGTATATATATACTGTAAATTTAACAATCCTTTGATATTGGTAGCTTGAAGATAATTATCCTCTTTAAGTTAGGTGTTACTGCATGTATTGAAGCCAGCATTTTTAAGTTTTGCATGGAATAATACTTGCTATTCTGTAATGGTTTGCAAGTTGTCAGCTGTAATACGACAACACAGTACTCTATGTTTTCTTTGCATGATAATACTGTACTGTACTTTTAAAATGAAATCTCCATTGTTTTTTTTTCTATTAATGCATGGAATTATTATTGACTGACCCTGCATGATTTCCTTCCTTTTTTCTCTCTTCACTTGCATGAACGTTTGGGTTTGCTGCCGTGCCTTGCCTCAACAGCGGCAGGTAAGGTTCATATATATGTACTGTACATAATTTGCTCTCTGATTTAGCTTGTTTTGGTTATTTTGGATAATGTGTTTATATCCTTGTGATTCCTTTATTTATTTTTTACTGGTTTGACATGTGACTTTAATTGCATGGATGATGTGTGTTTTAATTTTATTTATGTATGACTAACATCTTCTGAATGTGATGCTGAATTGGGATAAGAAAAGTAGCAAGCTTACTACAGATTGTTTCAATAATAAACCGTATAAATCAAAACTTGATAATGAAAATAGTGGTTCCCAATTCACCATCGCTCTTGTTCTTCACACCTCACCCACCCATCCACAACAACAACAACTACCTCCTTACCTCACTATCCTACATCCACCAACCTGTCTTGTATTCCTTGTCCAAAACTTCCTTAAACCTTCCTACTTGAAAACAAGAAGCATCAGCATCAACAACAGACAACGGATCTCGAAACAGTTCTCTGACGCCTGGCTCGATGTGTGTCTTACAGTGTGCCCCAACCCTGACACTCAGTTTACTTGCCGCAGCAGCCAGTGTATCCCCAAGCACCAGTTCTGCGACGGCCTGGCGGACTGTACCGACGGCAGCGATGAACCCTTTGGCTGTTCCGGAAGCTGCCAGTCCCACGAACATCGGTGCAGGTGTGACTTATGACAATAGCTTATCATTGTAGTACATACGTCAGGACAAACCTTGATAGGAGTATTATTATATTAATTATTTGAAGGTTCTGTAACTCACCTACCTACAGTACCTGTTAACACACACCAAACTCCTCTAGCCCACACATAAAGGACATGTTATACCAGTTGTTAAAGTTCCTCAAGCTGTCTGGCCGAGCTCAGCCCCTTGGTATACCAGTTAATGTTGGTGATAGTTTAGGAAGGGCTGTATTCTTAGTCCTATTTGTGTCATGGCTCTTGATACAAGATGTGAGCACCTTCATAGATCACTGTGGACCCTGATGTCACATAATATCGATGAATACGAAGCCATTCCAACTCAGAATTACTGTATCTTTTTCATAATTTTAGTTTAGATTATACAGTAAACATACATTGTACTTTGCTTTCTAGATGAAGCTTGAGTTAAGGTTATTTATTGAGAAATAATGCCGTGGTTGTTCATACTTACATGTTGATGGTGTATCTGTCAGCAATATTTCTTTGTTTAATTTCAGGTTTACAAGGTCTGAATGTTGAAGATGTTTATGTTCTTCTCTAGGAGTACGGAATGTATAACCTTATTATTTTATATTGAAACCCTTTCTTTCTAATATGAAATACAAGTACAGTATGTGGTTGAATCTTTGTAAAACAGTATCCTGGAAGGTTAAAAGTACGGTAAATTAAATTTGTTCATAGACAGAGTGGTTCGTGTGCTTCTCTCCTTTGCAAGCTCTCTTCAAAGTTACAGTGTTTTGATTGTGTTATGATGTTAGTCCATAGAAATATTACATAAATCATTAATTTTTCTTTTTTGACACAGGACTGGGCGATGCGTCACAGCTGCCAGGTTCTGTGGTGGTGGGAACGCGTGTAGGGACGGGAGTGATGAACCGGACTGCCATCGGTCTGTCCTCACTCTCCCACCGGGAACGAGAACTTCTGTCTTGAGCAGAACCTCAGAGCATACCAGTGAAACCGGCCAATGGGAGGGAACCACGGAGAGCATTAATGAAGGTGGATATTTACTGGGAGGTACACGACCGTCACTTGTGCCAACCACGGAACAGAGTAACGTAAAAACACCATCTCCTGTGCTGTACATAACCTTAGGAGCACAAGAGCACCATCCCACTACCACAACAGTCACAACCCCAATGAGAACAACAACAACAACTGCAAACAATGGTGAAAGTTCAGATAACAACATGGCAGAAGTTAAAGAGAAGGATGAAAGTGCAGGTGGTATGTCACAGCCACAGAGTAGGAGGAAAATACCTGCTGCCATTGACAGGAGCTGGAGAAGAACAGCTCAGTTCATGCCCAGAATAGAGGAGTTTTTGAGGGCTGCAAGGGAGGACCAGAGAGTTCTCCAAACATCCTCCTTGTCAAGGCACAGTCGAGCTTTGTCCAGGAGCAGGACTAGGCTTAGTGAACATATGAGCAGTAGTGGGGAAAGTGGTAGTGATGTAGAAAGCAATATGGATAAGCAGGGTACTAGTAGACCCTCTCCAAATAATGGCATCAATATTCCCGTTGGGCAGGAGAGTGGCTAATTTCTGTTTGGAAAGTGAATTAGATGTTAGAGATGAACAAGACTTGAATAAATAATAAAGTGATGTGTATGTACGTTAAGTGTGTGTGAGAATGTACAACCAGTTTGTAATGACAATTTTATAAATTGTGAAAATGGATGTACAGTACTGTATATTGAAAAGAATAAGTCAAAGTCAGCTGCTATTTTAGTATATCAGTGTTAAAAAGATAAAGAAATATATTACATCACAATGTTGATATATTAATGTTGTGAGAGGAGAGTCCTTTTGTATATCTAGTTGAGAAATACCAAAGATTGTATGTATATTTTGTCCTGGTTAGGACTTTATAATGTTATCTAGTCTGTATGAAAATGTACTTATCATTTACTGTTGAGGAGTCTTGGGCAGACTGTCCCAGTTTTTCAGGCAGATTCGGGGAGAAACTATCCTCATCCTTGACTTGCCCTAGACAGTGAGCCAGAGAACCCAGTTGGGATTTCTCAACATCAGTTTCCATAATGACCACAGAGATAAAAGTGAGGGAGCTACAAGTATTGTGGCACCATCCCTCCCATACCATGCTTGATTCTTTCAGTATGCTTCTTGTATTATGATCCCTCCTTTACTAACCTGCAGTATAAAAGGAAAAAAAATGATATATTCACACTTTTGTTTACTCATTTTATTAAATGAAATAATGCTAATTTGTTGAATCATCAAATTAGTATTGTTTTCCATCAGTATTGAGCCTGTATGTAATATCATTGCATTATACTTCTTCATAGCAGTGTACTGTATATTGGGTTTGCATTGCAGACAGTCCATAAGAGAACTTTTCTTCTGGAGTTCTTGCAGTGTAGTTTCTTCCCATGAGTTGACATTATTATGGGTATCTAAAAATTAAGTGAGTCCTTAAATAAGTCATACAGTCTATAAACCTTTTGTTTAAAACATCACACAGTACAGCAGAATACTTTTGTGAAATGTTTACAAATGAAGAATGTTTTTTTTTTATTTCATTATTAAAAAGAAAAAAAGTGCTGGAATAGTAAAAAAAAAAAAATTGTTTGAAAATCTGCAGCCACAGTTACCATGTTTGAAGTGTGTGTGTGTGTGTGGTTGAGGATGCTGTGCCTTCTTACTACAGACAGTATGAACTCCTCTGATGGTATGGAATGGTTCAGTCACTCGGATAGCAGGCTGGAGAATTGGTCTTATTGCAACTGTCTTTATTTTTTATTTGTTGCACAAAGGATGGTACCATTATCCGAATCAAGTTGAAAATCATTGACATTTTATAAATCCTATAATGTACAAGCATTGAGGATCACGTCTGCAAGCCAATGAAAAGTGAGTCAAAGTAAATTTACAATACAGTACTTCCAGTTTAAAGTATAAAGCAGTGGTGGTTTATGCTAAAGATTTTAAGCTGAATTGCATTATGGAGACCTGCTGTACAGTTTAATTATTATATAAAAAAAGTTAGAAACTATTATCAAGTATGCCTGCCTGGACTCTATGTATCTTTTGTATGATCATGTTGGTGCTAACCTTGCCACAAGTTTGTCAAAAGCAGGTGATAGAGGGTTCATACTTCTAACCGGTTTTTCCCCTCCACTACGACTGGCTTTATCATATTAATAGCCGAGCTGATCCAAAATATTTTCTGATGATAATTATGCCCTGTGTGCTGCTTGCTTTTATGGTTTGTTATTCTGTGTTACATAGTCCATACACAGTTCATTCATAGCACAGTCATATCCAATTATTGTCAACCATTAGTCTCAATCACTCTTTTAGCTGTTGGTATCAAGTGGTTTCAGTATCCTAGGTATTTCTGTATTTGTTGTGATCACTTAATTAACTTTGAGGAGGAGTGGATGTGAGTGTTAGTGAAGTTGATGGAGACAGAGATTACATTAGTATGCTTAGTCAGGCACTAAATTTTTGTCCAAGAACATTTTCATTTTGCGAGAATTTTTGCACTTGCATTTTGTTGAGGTACTGTTTCATGAAGCGGATTTTTTTGTTAACAATTGCACACTTGAGTTTATGTAGCAATATTCTCCATCCAATATAACATAGTATCGGGAGTTTTATTTTGTTCATAAAATTGCTGCTGAGTAAAAACAGCACATTTTTAAGAAGAGAGAAAATGCCTTTACACTATTGTAAAAGATTATAACCACTGAATGGAAAACATTCACTAGTCCATACATTATTTTTGCATAGCTAGCTAAGGAAGTTTTTTTGTAAAAGCATTCTGTACATATATACAGTATATAATTATGTATATACTGTATATATGGTAATATATAATAGTGGATATAATTGTTTTGTTACTCAGCTATACATGCTTGCATTATGAGCAGTCATAAGTTGGTCCAGCTTGTTAAGCTTGGCCACGGGTTAAGCCTGACCCCGGGTTAAGCCTGACCCCGGGTTAAGCTTGACCCCGGGTTAAGCCTGACCCCGGGTTAAGCTTGACCCCGGGTTAAGCCTGACCCCGGGTTAAGCCTGACCCCGGGTTAAGCCTGACCCCGGGTTAAGCTTGACCCCGGGTTAAGCCTGACCCCGGGTTAAGCCTGACCCCGGGTTAAGCTTGACCCCGGGTTAAGCCTGACCCCATAGACCATACATACATACATATATCCAGCATATATATAACTATATGATATGACCCTTGGCCAAACTAGGTGTCATTGATTCTATTGCTTAACCTTCTTAGTCCACTTGTACATACATACATACATACAGCTGCATAGTATAATACACATATTGTATTTTTAAGCTTATGTGATATATTTATGTTGTACTACATTTTGAAGTATAAAAATTTTGTAATAAAGGGTTGGGTATATATTATCCTTGTATTTACTAAGCATTTAATTGACATGAATGGCATCTGTTAAAAATGTCCAGATAAAATAACCAGAAAGATGATAATAATAATGAAAGATGATGATAAAGGGGGTATCATTATTATGGTGAACATTATCAAGACAACTATAATAATAATAATAATAATGAAGTACTGTAGTGTATTATGAATGAATTATGTATGATGTATGAATAGTGTATTATTTATTAAAATCAGGAGAGAGAGAGAGAGTTAAATTTAGGTTATACATCCCCACATCTCTTGTCTAGTTAACAGTATAACTAAGTATAAGTTTCTAGGTATTTTAGTTTAGAGAGAAAGAGTGAATGAATGAGAACGACAGAGAGAGAGAGAGAAATGTGTGTGTACGCGTATGTAAGAGAGAGGGATGAAAGTTACATATGTGTATTCCTGAGGTGATATCTTTGTAGCCAGTAGTCCTAGACAGCTGGGGATAGTCTCATTGGAAAGAGGAAGAGTTGTTACTTAGAATGAAACTAAGTATACGTTTCTAGGTATTGTAGTTTAGAGAGAGAGAGTGGATGTATGTGACCGACATAGAGAGAGAGAAATGTGTGTGTACGCGTATGTAAGAGAGAGGAAAAAAACTACACATACATACACACATTCATTACTTTCTCCATCCCATCTAATAAGTCCACATACATACATACATACATACACATACATACACACACATACATACATACACACATACATACACACATTCATTACTTTCTCCATCCCATCTAATAAGTCCACATACATACATACATACATACACACACATACATACATACACACATACACACATACACCTCTCAAGTAACTCATTATGTTTACATTATCGTATTTCATAAAAAAAAGAAAACATTTAAGTTAACCCTTTAATTTATCAAGTCTTCTCATTTTTCTACCAACCTTCCCATCCTTCTTCATCCCTTCCCATCCTCTATCCATCCCTTCCCATCCTCTATCCATCCCTTCCCATCCTTTATCCATCCCTTCCCATTCTCCTAGCCAAAGGAGAATAGGAAAAAGAATGTAAAAGATAGACTTAATTAGATTTACGTAAATTTCACATTCACCTGTCCACCAAATTATAAATAAACGAGACATATACGAGTGTGTAAACTCTGATATTTGTGTTTATTATTGTATTATAAGGTTATACAAACTATATAACACCTATATGACTCGTAATGAGCTAATAATAACAGTAACATAATAATCATTCCGTTTCAGCCAATCAGCGATCAGGTTCAAGTATTGATTTTTTGAGGTGGACCAATCAGAGTGAGTTACAATAAGCAGCGCTTAATTTGAACTGTTATTATGTTTGGTTTTGGTGAGAGGGTAAGTGTTTCTCAGACGTTTGTTTACTTTAACGCTAAAAGAAAGGGTTGACATTTGTGAAGGCTATATACTTGTTCCTGGTGGACTGATGAGTAACTGTAATAAAGGTCAAAATCAGAGTGTAACTAGCACAATGTGAACCTAAAATACACTCGTGATACATAATACCTGACCACAGACGAACGGCAGGTACCACACACACACACACATACACACACACACACACATACACCCTGCATTCCAACTCAGCCTCTATAGGTGTACTGGGTACATGAGGGAATGAGCAATAGCAGGGTATTCGAAGCTTTCTGTTCCCCACACTCTGGTCAGAAATTATGTATCACGAGTGTATAGTCTAGTTCACACACTGTATCATACTCAGTCTCAATACAAACAAAGTGAAATGAAGTGTTTTAACTGTGGTAAGCTATATATATATATATATATATATATATATATATATATATATATATATATATATATATATATATATATATATATATATATATATATATAGGCCATAAAACATATCGGTGTGGTGAAGCAAGGAAAACTTTTCAACAAGGAAATGGCTGTCAAGAGTTGACAATATTACGGTACGTGTAAGGAGTCTATGTAAGTACAGTCATGGCTGATAATGCTTCACCAGGCAGGCAGGGTACAAGGAGTGTTGGAGAGTAACTGAACTGAGTAACTGAGTTCGAAAATGTGAGTCTTTTAAACCTCTTTTCAACGTTGTGAATGGTTTGTAAAATTCACTTGGCTGTTTACACTTACAGGCTGTAGTACTGTAGTAGTGGTATGGCTAACAAGGAACTGTGTGTGTGTGTGTGTGTGTGAGAGTGTGTGTGTGTGTGTGTGAGAGAGAGAGAGAGAGTGTGTGTGTGTGTGTGTGTGTGAGAGAGAGAGAGTGTGTGTGTGTGTGTGTGTGTGTGAGAGAGAGAGAGAGAGTGTGTGTGTGTGTGTGTGTGTGTGTGTGAGAGAGAGAGAGAGAGAGAGAGTGTGTGCGTGTGTGTGTTTTACGTGAAGAGAAACCTTGTACCAGAGAACTGCTTTACAGGTGAGAATTTTATTAATTAGAGTAATAAATGAACAGGTAGGTAGAGAATGAGAGAGATGTGTGTATGTGTGTGTGTATTTACCTGTCTGTGTGTATATGTGTTTACTGTGGTTGTGTCACCACTGTGTGTATGCAAAATCACGTATACGATGCACATACATACATACACACAT
>JAWZYT010005463.1:30000-32500 GCA_034508575.1 Petrolisthes manimaculis
CTTATGGATGAATTATTTAATGAATTTGGTGAGTAATCTATACAGTGATTATTATTATTATTATTAAATGCCTTATGGGTGAATTATTTAATGAATTTGTTGAGTAATCTATACAGTGATCATTATTATTATTATTAAATGCCTTATGGGTGAATTATTTAATGAATTTGGTGAGTAATCTATACGTAAGTAAGTAAGTAAGTAAGTAAGTAAGGGTCAGAGGAAGGTTTGAACAAGTAAGGAAGGAGTGTTGGAACAGAGTAGGGAGTAAGGAGGGAGTGTTGGAACAGAGTAGGGAGTAAGGAGGGAGTGTTGGAACAGGGACAACTGGAGACACTTCTGCCTTTACCACCCCCTTGGAGGGAGTTACCCCTATAGATAGATAGATAGAGACCCTGTGATATAGGCCTAGTCAGAAAACTGGAGATAAACGAGTCCTTCAAATATGACCACGAAACACCACCACCTAGGAAGAAGCGTGTTTCGTGGCATAGTCAGGAGGAATCAGAAACCTCCAATTCCCACAGACGATCACAGGGGGCCTTAATGTTGCTTTTGTGATACTGAAAAAATAGTGCTTTGTTTAGAGTGTAGGGGCAAGTGTTTGGGTTGGCCTGGGAATTGAAGGCTTCTCTCACTCCTTTTGTTTGGGCTGTCTTGAAGGGCTGGATGGTTGGCTGGTTAGATGGATAGATAGATGGATGGAAACGTAGATGGATGGATGGATAGATGGTTGGTTAGATAGATAGATGGATGGATATATAGATGGATAGATAGGTGGATAGATAGATGGCTGGATGGTTGGCTGGATAGATAAATAGATAGATGGATAGATAAATAGATGGATGGATAGATAGATGGATGGATAGATAGATAGATACATTTCCCAAGAACAGGCAAGCTGCCCCATACATTGCTCTGGACCGTGCTTGCTTGGATATGAAGACGGTTTTGGTTTCAGCGGCTGTACGCATGGATCATCTTCATATTCCTTTGGCCGTGATATTTATTAAATAGTACAACACTTGTGATACTATATATTAAACAGTATTTTCAAAACTTTTCTGTACTTTCCTTAACCATGTACTGTATTCTGTATTTAAGAAATTTCACCTAACACAATGACTACTTTTTTAGATAATAGAAGTTAAGAAAATTCAAACCAAGACAAAATAAAACTTTGTATTGTATCTATTATTACTATCTAACCAAGCCAAAACAATAATGCATATAATATGCTCATATTTTAATTCTGTAAGTTGAAGACATGGACCAAAATGCATTTTATGCAACAAAATAATAGGTCTGTGATGAAATATGTACTACATTTCAACCTAGGTGAGTGGAATTATAAATGGGAATTTGACACACAAACATCTATTGATGGAGATGAAAGGTTGTTTGAGAATTTATTATGTATTCTCCAAATAATAAGGAATAGAGTTACATTGTACAGTATTCCACCTAAGCCAAATGCACATACTGTACTGTACCAGTGGCCTTTTTGGTATGTCTTTATCAGAGCTGTTTTCCCAATTTTTTTGTCTCATAAAATATTTATTTGTTTTATTACTTTTTTATATAGAGAGAGATAGAAAGTGGTGAGGGGAGAATAGTCATGTTCAGGGAAAGTTTAGTGTTGAGAAATGAATAAATTATGAAAACATAGGGGAGCCCAACCTAACCTACAGTATAGTCGTTTTTATGAATACTAATTTACACAGCTAATTTGACCTCAATATTCTTTACTCAAGCAAAATAATACTATCAAATGCAATAAATAAACATAGATATATATATTTACATGATCCAAACTACATTAACTTTAAATAGCACTTAATATAATTGCAAAATTCATCTTAGAATGGTCAAAAATAGTGGGTAATGATACAATATAGTGAGTGAAGTACAGTACTTCTATATCAATACCATGAAAAGTGTTAGAATGGTTAAAAATAGTGGGGAATGATACTGAAATATACATTACAGTGAACACAGTACTAAAGTAAATTTACAGCACAATTTTCACAAGACGGTATATTAGGTTAGATATAATAAAAGGAATGCAAAGAAATACAATGTTACAAGTAATAAGTACAGTATAAGTTTAGTACTCTCGTATATAAGTGACATTAATCCAATGTATTTTCGGTACCGTTTTTTCTACTGGAGTTATATAATCAATTTTTAATTAATGTCTTTGTTAGATTTGGTTATAAAAGTCAATTTGTTTGTTTACATTATTTTTACTTCAGCATTCTTTGTAAAGTAGGCAAGATTGGTGGGACACAGGAGGTTTTGTTGTCATTCTCGCTGGCTGCTGACGCTAGCAAGATATTACCAGTGTGACGGATAACAAGTTTTTGCTAGAAAGGCAGGTAGCAAAAGCAAGTGGCAAGCTAGCCAGAATTGCCCAGTGTGCCGCTGTAGCAGAAAGAAGTGAGAGTCCCCGTGCGTGGTTGGGATGCCAGGTGTTGCTAGCGTGGGTGATTGAGTTGCC
>JAWZYT010005463.1:35000-40000 GCA_034508575.1 Petrolisthes manimaculis
AATTACTGATACATCGTACGTCAGCTGGAGATTTCGAGCCATTTTTCTGGGTAGCCTATTATCTAGAAATCTGGAGATTTCCTATTATTTTATCAAAAAATCTGAGATTCGACTAAAAATCAGGAGATATACGATTTATTACAACAACAACAAAAAACATTAATATTATAATCGGGTGAGGTTAGTAGGTGAAGTGTAATAAGGTGCTTGTTGGTGTCTACTACATAATAATTAATTAATTATGAAAAAATAGCAATAATAATAATAATGGTGAAAAATAATAATAATGATAATAAAATAACCTTTTGTATATATGATAGTTTAGGCTTTGGCCGCTAGGTAGACAGACGACGTCTTTTTATCCTACCGCAGACTACGATACAGCATGAATTTTTATTTTATTTTCCAATTTCATCCGTCTGTGTGTATTTCTACCGATCATACTGGCATGAAATGGGTGTATTAATTAAGTAAGCTTCACTATACGGTATAACGCGTGGTAATTAAGGCGTAATTAATGTGTAATTAAGGTGTGTGTGTGTGTCACGTGTTATTGTTATTGTGTGTGTGTGTGTGTGTCCAGTCCATGCCACAGGGGTTTGTTTTGGTTGGTAAGCACGCAAACGAAAGAATATTTGTCGTGTAAATATATATAATGAATTTAGTGAGTAATCTATACAGTGATTATTATTATTATTATTATTATTATTATTATTATTATTATTATTATTATTATTATTAAATGCCTTATGGGTGAATTATTTAACGAGTTTGTTAATTAATCTATACACTGATTATTATTATTATTATTATTATTATTATTAGTAGTAGTAGTAGTAGTAGTAGTAATAGTAATAGTAGTAGAAGTAGTAGTAATAGTAGTAAATGCATTATGGGTGAATTATTTAACGAGTTTGTTAATTAATCTATATAGTGATTATTATTATTATTATTATTATTATTATTATTATTATTATTATTATTATTATTATTATTATTATTAAATGCCTTATGGGTGAATTATTTAATGCATTTGTTAAGTAATCTATACAGTGATTATTATTATTATTAATCTATACAGTGATTATTATTATTATTATTATTATTATTAAATCAAGCCTAAAATAATGAAGCCTTAACATTGGGGTTGGTTGGGGAGCTAACAAATCAAACATTTATTTCCTAGAAGGATTTAGTGTGACTACCTGGACCTAACCTGTACACACTACCTGGACCTAACCTGTACAGACTACCGGGACCTAACCTTACAGCAACCTTCACAAGTTTGGCTATTTTTTTTTTTTAATTCTTGTAATTACTCTGCTGTCCTTCTATGTATCCATTTTCCGTTTGTACCATGTAATAGCCCATAAAATTGTCTATGTATCCATCTATGTATCCATGTATTAATGTATGTATTTATGTGTACAGATTACAAAACAAAACGAGGAGAATATTACAGCAATGACCAACCCAACCCAACCCACTATTACAACCCACTATTACAACCCACTATTACAACCCACTATTACAACCCACTATTAGCCTAAGGTAAGGTCAACACTAATTACTTCTACTTAACCATTTAATATTGATAATAATAATAATAATAATAATAATAATAATAATAATAATAATAATAATAATAATAAAAATAACAACAATAATAATAATCAAAAAGAAATATAATAATAATAATAATAATAATAAAAATAATAATAATAATAATAATAATAAAAATAACAACAATAATAATAATCAAAAAGAAATATAATAATAATATATAATATATAATAATAATAATAATAATAAAAATAACAACAATAATAATAATCAAAAAGAAATATAATAATAATAATAATAATAATAATAATAATAATAATAATAATATAATTTCTGATATACAGAATAACTCCTTCACATTTTATATTGTATTTTTCCTTCTTCCTTCTCTTTTTTCTTTTCTCCTTTCATCTCCCTTCTGTTTGGATTCTGTTTGATTTACTGTTTGGATTCTGTTTGATTTACTGTTTGGATTCTGTTTGATTTACTGTTTGGATTCTGTTTGATTTACTGTTTTATCTTTTCTTCATGTTTTTTCAATACGAGTGTAATATGTGAATGTGTACGTGTGTATGTATATGTATGTATGTGTGTATATATACGTACAGTATATACGTGTGAATGTATATCTATATACGTGTGTATGTATATGTATACGTGTGTACGTGTGTATGTATTTGTATGTACGTGAGTATATATGTATGTACGTGTGTATGTATACAGTTGAACCTCGTTATTTCGGACTAATAGGGGGGAGAGGGTGTCCGTATTTGCGGTTTGACCGTAATTGCGACGAATTTTTACGAGGGGTACGAAAAAAAAAAAAAAAAAAAAAACGTGTTTGTACAAAAATTAACACAAAATACAGATATATCTACTTAAATAGGTATGTAGTGATGTGTAAATAATATACCTAAATGTTATTTACCTTGTGTGGTGAAGAGATGAGTTTATTTCTTGCCGTGATCGTATAGTGGGACGTATCAGAGTAGCTATTTAATACTGTTTAATAAAAACAAGAATGATGTAGTAATACACAACCACTCCAAGTCTCCAACCCGCGCTTGTAAAGATAACAAATCACGCATGCGTGGTAGTGGTCTAGGTGGTAGGGGGAAGGGGCAAAATAACGGGATATCCATTGTTTACATTTTATTAGCCATACTGTACTCTGGTGTTTCCTTCTCCTTTATCTATTCGAGAAACATCTTCCTTCTTTCTATCGAAGGATATGGCCTTCTGTTTTGTAAATGCACCACCTGGCATGAAGCTGGTGGTTAACTCGTAAATTACTAAAAATGAGCGAGTCAAACACAAGGTGACAACCCATGTTAGGCCTATATTCCCTTGACCTTGAGCTAGGGTGAATGGAGACTGAGGGTAGGGGGGGGGGGAAGGAGTGCGGGAGAAGTGGTGGCAACACACACCCACGCTTCACACCCACGCTTCGCAGACGACATGTTCATAATGATTTCACTCATTTTGTATAAGAACTCCTCGGATTTATTCGAGAGTCAACTGTATATATACATAAATAGGTATGTAATGATGTGTAAATAATATACCTACTGTATAATGTAAAAAATATAATAGGAAAAAATAGAGAAACCAAAATTCAGACAAAAAAAAATCTCCAGCGGATTGT
Organism: Petrolisthes manimaculis; assembly: GCA_034508575.1. NCBI lineage: Eukaryota > Metazoa > Arthropoda > Malacostraca > Decapoda > Porcellanidae > Petrolisthes > Petrolisthes manimaculis. The sequence goes on from JAWZYT010005463.1 coordinate 38,209, forward strand.
GTCCGAAATAACCGAAATCCGAAATAACGGGGTCCGAAATAACGAGGTTTAACTGTACCTATGTACGTGTGTATGTATATCTATGTACGTGTGTATGTATATGTATGTACGTGTGTATATATGTATGTACTGTACGTGTGTAGGTGTGTGTGTGTATGTATGTATGTATGTATAAGTAATAATCTGCACTTGAATGAATAATAATAATGATTTCTTTTTGTATATTCTGTTATTTTAATATATTCAATGAATTTTATTTCTTTGTCATAATAATAATAATAATAATAATAATAATAATAATAATAATAATAATAATAATAATAATAGCAGCAACAATAATAATAATAATAATAACAATAATAATAATAATAATAATAATAATAATAATAATAATAATAATAGCAGCAACAACAACAATAATAATAATAATAATAATAATAATAATAATAATAATAATAATAATAATAATAATATGTTAGCATGATTCTGCATTTATATGAGCTGTTAAATCCAATTACTGTTAATATATCTTCATATTCATTTATTTTTCTTATCAGTTCTAAAAGAAGATAGATAATTTATTTAGATTTGTAGGGATTATAATTTATATAAGTATGTATTACAAAAGGATATGTATATTTCCTTCTGTTATACATGCTTGTAGGGATTATATATAAGTATGTATTACAGAAGGATATGTATATTTCCTTCTTTCTTCCTTCCTTCCTTCCTTCATATTCTCTCTCTCTCTCTCTCTCTCTCACAACAAGTTTGATGACTATTAATATTTATTTGATAATAATAATAATAATAATATATGATGTTAATATTTATTTACATTGCAGGTGTGTGTATGTGTGTGTGTGTTGGTGTGCCGGGACTTTTGGGAGCAGGTGTGTGATGGCAGGGGTTGACTCCTATACCCCTGTAGTAGGTGTGTGATGGCAGGGGTTGACTCCTATACCCCTGTAGTAGGTGTGTGATGGCAGGGGTTGACTCATATACCCCTGTAGTAGGTGTGTGATGGCAGGGTTCACCAGGGTATATACAGTGAGTTTAATAGAGTTATATATACAGTAAGGACCTGAGGTTGAATTAATGTGGTATGGTTATTAAAAAAGAGAGAGAGAGAAAGAAAGAGAGAGAGAGAGTTGTATATATATAGAGAGAGAAAGAAAGAGAGAGAGAGAGAGAGTTGTATATATATATAGAGAGAAAGATATTTGTATTAATATATTATTTCCATCAACAAGAGTGTGGGGGGGGTTTATTCACAGTTTGAATTAATGTACTATGGTTATTAAAGAGAGAGATAGAGAGATAACATTACTTAGTTAAATACTTCCTGCCTATCTTACAGATTTATAATTAAGGTGGTCTTTAATTTGCTTTGGTTACATTAGGCTTAGTTATATTTTATTTAACTTATAATGATTAAAGTAGAATTAATCCATAAACAGGTGAAGATATTTTACTTTACTTGGACTAACACCCAACATTATAATGTATTTTTGTACAGTATTAGGGAAAACCCTCCAATAATATTATCATGTATGTGTGTGTGTATAAGAGATGTGGTATGAGTGAGAAGGTAATTGGTATTGAGTGTGTGTGTGTGTGTGTGTATGAGAGATGTGGTATGAGGGAGAAGGTAACTCTCTCTCTCTCTCTCTCTCTCTCTCTCTCTCTCTCTCTCTCTCTCTCTCTCTCTCTCTCTCTCTCTCTCTCTCTCTCTCAATGTAATATATTTTATTTTATAGTGTAATTAAATGTTATAATAAAAATCATTTAA
>JAWZYT010005463.1:45000-48838 GCA_034508575.1 Petrolisthes manimaculis
CACACACACACACACAGCCCATATTTTTAACAGACATTTAACAGGTGGGATTGAACCCTGATCCTTTACAGCCACAGTCCATTACACTACCCACTCTGCCACGCCACCCCCAATTATATACACACTATTGACATATTTATCTATCTGGTATAGGAAGAAACTATTTAATAATAGAATATAAATAAACGTTTGTATGGGATATAATCATCTAGAGAAATTGACTCTTACATACACACACACACACACACATGCATTCTCTCACTCACACATTCATTCTCCAACTCTTATAATTACACACACACACACTTATATTCTGTCACTCTAACACACACACACATACATCCTCTCACAACACACCTACACCCAATTCAACACCTTTAAAAATCCTAAGTGTTCTGAGGTGGAATTGAACCCTGGTCCCTCACATCCACAGTCCAACACTCTATCCACTCAGCCACCACCACCCACAACTATACAGAGATAATTGTTGTATTTATCTACCTGTTTTATGAAACTTTTTAAAATAATACGAGTGTTTGTATATATGTATGTGTATTTATCTATCTGTTTTATGTTTGTATATATGTATTTATCTATCTGTTTTTATGAAACTTTTTAAAAAAAATACAAGTTCACATAGACAATTGATGTATTTATCTATCTGTTTTATGATTATCTGTTTATATGTATTTATATACCTGTTTTATGAAACTTTTTAAAAAAAATACGAGTGTTTGTATATGTATTTATCTATTTGTTTTATGAAACTATTTAATATAATACGATTGTTTGTATGTTTGTACATGTATTTATTTATCTGTTTTATGAAACTTTTTAAAAAAAATACGAGTGTTTGTATATGTATATTTATCTATCTGTTTTATGAAACTAATATAATCTGAATGTTTGTATATATGTTTTTCAATATAATCATGTAGAGAAATAATATTATATAGTATTAATTGTTTTTATTTATATAATAGATAGATATATCTATGTATCTGTAATTATTGTTTGTCTATGTATATATATATGAAATATAATTAATGAATGATTATAATATGTAGCAAAATTATTTATTTAAGTATTTGAAATTATTTGTCTATATATCTATCTAATATAATATATATATTTAATTTAATTATATATATAGTATTAATTATCTAGTATATAAATATGCATTTTAAATTATTTGAATCAAATTCTGTATATCTATCTTACTGTTATATTGATATCATGAATGTTTGTATAATAATTATATGATATTGTATAACATTCTTGGCTTATTATTTCATATATTGATATCATGGGAAAAAAAAAAAAAAAAAAAAAAAAAAAAAAAAATATATATATATATATATAATTTGTGTATCTCAAATATTTATTTATATTAATTATTCCATCTATGATTTTGTTTGTACCTCAAAAATCTATCTCCATTACTTATAATTTTCTCGTAAGTTTATATTTCCAATAGTTTATTTATTTTCAGTTTTTATATGTAGTATAAATTTCAAATTTGTTAATTGTACACCTTGATAATGTGTATCATTAAATATATCAAACTCTTTATTCATTAAATATATTTAATTATTAAATATTATTATTATTATTATTACTATTAATATTATTATTATTACTATTATTATTATTATTAATATTATTATTATTATTATTACTATTATTATTATTATTATTATTATTATTATTATTACTATTATTATTATTATTAATATTATTATTATTATTATTACTATTATTATTATTATTATTACTATTATTATTATTATTACTATTATTATTATTAATATAATTATTATTATTATTTTTAAATATTCATTAAATATGTATCTTTGAATAATGTGTTTCTCTATATAAACCTTTACATTTTATTTAGGTTTTTATCAAGTAAAACAACAAACAAACAACTTGTTAAACCAAATATATACAATTAACATACAATTATTACGTATATTCCAATTAAAACAAATACACCTAACAACTTTATTTATTTATTACAAATTATTTATTAAAAATTATTTATTAAAAATTTCAAAGAGTTTCCAGAAAACAGCCAACATCAATTTATAAACAAACAAATGAATAAATGTTTATTTTGAAATTCTTATTCAACAAATCCACCAAAATAAATTTAATAAAAAAAATAAAAAAATAAAAATAATAATAAAATAAAAAAACTTTGAAAATTTAGAAATTCATATTCAAACTAAACCAAAAATTATGTGAATTTAAGAGGGTGTGGGAATAGGGGACAGGCTTGGGGGGGGGGGAGTTGGGGGACAGGCTTGGGGGGGAATAGGGGACATGCTTGGGGGAGACTGGGGGGGGTGCGGGAATAGGCTTGGGGGGGAATAGGGGACAGGCTTGGGGGGGACTGGGGGGTGCGGGAATAGGGGGACAGGCTTTCTACCCACCCCAAGCCTGTCCCCCCTATTCCCGCACCCCCAAAGCCTGTCCCCTATTCCCACACCCTCTTAAATTCACATAATTTTTGGTTTAGTTTGAATATGAATTTCTAAATTTTCAAAGTTTTATTTTATTATTATTATTATTATTATTTTTTTTTATTAATTTTTTTTTTTTTTGTTATTTTGTTCTTCTGTGATCACTCCATTTCCTGTATCTTGTTATTTTGTTCTTCGTTGTTCTCCACACACCTGAAATAACATAACGGAACAATAATTATTAGTAATTATTTGTAATAGTATGGCAATTAAACCTTTTAAGGAATAATACACACACACACACAAACACACGAGGAATAACACACACACAAACACACGAGGAATAATACACACACACACACAAACACACGAGGAATAATACATACACACACACAGGAATAATACATACACACACACACACACACACAGGAATAATACATACACACACACACACACACAGGAATAATACACACACACACACAAACACACGAGGAATAAACACACACACAAACACACGAGGAATAATACACACACACACACAAACACACGAGGAATAATACATACACACACAGGAATAATACATACACACACAGGAATAATACATACACACACACAAACACACAAGGAATAATACACACACACACAGGAATAATACACACACACACAGGAATAATACATACACACACACACACAGGAATAATACATACACACACAGGAATAATACACACACACACACACAGGAATAATACACACACACACAGGAATAATACATACACACACACACAGGAATAATACACACACACACATGAATAATACACACACACACACATGAATAATACATACACACACACACACAGGAATAATACACACACACACACAGGAATAATACACACACACATGAATAATACATACACACACACACACAGGAATGATACACACACACACAGGAATAATACATACACACACACACAGGAATAATACATACACACACACAGGAATAATACATACACACACACACAAAGGAATAATACACACACACACAGGAATAATACATACACACACACACACACACACACACAGGAATAATACATACACACAAACAAACACAGAGGAATAATACACACACACACACAGGAATAATACATACACACACACAAACACAGAGGAATAATACAAACACACACACACAGGAATAATACATACACACACACAAACACACGAGGAATAATACACACACACAGGAATAATACATACATACACACAATTATTACAGCAAGGTATGTTTTTTTAATCTAAAAGTAAGGTATGTTTTTTTTTAAATCTAAAAGTACAGTATGTTTTTTTTAATCTAAAAGTACGGTATGGAATTACAG